>JABFOX010002592.1:0-11248 GCA_022817665.1 Axea sp. ZL-2020 | reverse complement strand
TAATCAAACGCTAAAATAATCTATTAAAATAAAACAAAAAATATTCTTGATGCTCTGATGTCTTTTAGTAATTAAAACATTTTAGGTATTATTTTTATTTTAACAGATTTATCAAATCGTGTATAACAAATACATTTCCTAAGATTGTTGTGCGAAGTACATGCACATCCTAAAGGCAGTTGCGAAATAATACGTTGCAGACACAGCTTTAATAATCATTATTATGGTTTGCTGGTATTTTTAACGGTATTCAGTATTTAAAAAACTATTTTGTTTGGTGCAAAACATAAACAAATAATCGAACAAGATCATTTGCAACAAAACAATCCGTCATTGGTCAAACGAACCGCGGCTGGAGATGCTCATCACGTGACTGAAATGAAACAAATCGCATGCGCTCAGATGCGCAAGGTGCGAGTAACAAAATGGCCGCAGCCAGTGCAATATTAAAGGTTGACGACGAGACAGACCAAAGTCGCAAGCGATAGACGAAAAAATGTAGAAGCATTATTGGACAACGAGGTGCGTCACAGGTAACGCTCTTTAGCCGTAACCCGACTCAAATGGTAATCGCGCGCGCAATGCCGCGTACGGGATGCGCGCGCTGACCTCCGCGAATGTTCGTTCGTAGCAGACGGGAATGACGGATAATGACAATCGAACACTTTGACAGAAGATGCTACACGGGTAATCAAAACGCGGCCGACTGACCACTGTCGATGAAATTTTCGTCTAGCGGTGACTCTCTCGTTGTAATGCCGTAAACATGAAAAACGTTGAAGATGACACCAAGTATGTAGAGCCTATCTTTGTCACTCGGTTGTGTATCTGCTTCCTCTTCTTTTACTTTTTCTCTTTATTTTTATCTTTGTGTTAATTTTATTTGGATTTTTAATAATAACTCACCAAAGTCTGCCCTTTTTTTTTTTTTTTTTTTACAACACGATTATTTGGGCTTGATTTTTAATCTGTAAATAAAGTAACCCAAATCAATCAATTTAAATGTTGTGTCAGAATGATTTCTACTTTTAATCAATCAAACAACTCAGTTGTCTCTCCACTTTTTGCTGTTTTATATTTCTGGTCACAATTGTAGTTTTTTGTGAATTTAAAATGAAACGACACGTCGCATAATATTAACAAATATTGTGGCAAGTGGAAACTGACCGTTCTTTATTATTGTTATTATGCAACTTTGTGCGCACCGTTCGTGATTAGTTTTTATCTATGCAGATTTCCATTTACAATTGTTGCACTGTGAGTGAGAGTGGGCACGGTTTTAATTTGACAAGAGGCAGCTGATAGAGGCAGGTGTTAGCAAATGTCAAGTTACTGTTGACAGTTGCTGCTTTTATTATGGATTTTAATCAATAATCCGGAATTTATTTTGTTTTGCTTCTGTCACTGATTACACTGATAAGATTTCAGGTAACTTTTGATTGAAAATAATTATTAACATGCGATAAGACTTTTTTCCATTAATTTTTATGTTTGTTTGAGTGAATACTAAATTACATTCAGACGTACATTTATTCCAAAAATAAAGTCGCATTTGTTTAATAATAAATATTGATTATTTATATTATTGAGGTTTATTTTTTAAACAAGGAAAAGGTGCTTTTTTATATCCGCTTAATTGCTATACATATTTGAATTGCAAATAAATTATACTTTTTTTAATGTTTTTTTTTTTTCCATTTACTTGTATCTCAGGTATGTCGCATCTTTTAATCTTTACATGAGAAATGGTTTAAATCACTGTCTGATTAGTATGTTATGCACAAATCATGTTATCTTCTAGAGTCAAAGTAAAACATTGACATTAAATATGACAAACCATGTTTTTCAATTGACCAAGTGCATGTTTCTGTTACTGTTAAAGTTTGTGTGTATTTTTAATTCCATTAGTATTTTTTCAAACACAAAATGGAACAATTTCATATTCAGCAATAGATTCCTTTTTTGTTGTTGTTTATATATTAGTTATATTATAACATAATGACTCAAAAACGAAAAGTAATTTTATTTATAAAATGATGAATTGATATCATTATTTTATATTTTGTTATATAGTAATAAGTATGTTTATCAAATAAATATATTTCTAATGTAACAAACTTGTCAATTTTGTGTATATTTAGCAACTCGGTATTATATTTAATATCTTTTTAAATTCATTAATTGCAAAGAAAATGTGTTTTTTAATTTTTGTTCGTTTTTTAAAGAAAAAGAGTAATTGTTGCAGTTATATGTAAACTAAATTAGACAAATTATTTATATGAAATGAATATTCGTGATTGATGGGTATAATTAATTGTTTACAGTACACCATCCAGTATGAACATAATGCGTAAATTAAGAGGGGCTAATAGCGTCGGAGGAATGGCTTCTACAGGCAGTAGCAATTTGGGGGATTGCGCAACAGGCACGAATTCGCAGCATACTGCTTTGGGTCTGATGCACCTCAAAAAATTGTTCTCAGAATACAATCATCCAACGCATGCTCTCACAGATGTTGAGCGTGATGATAAATTGTATAATATGTTGCCGTTGTTCTGCAAGGTTATTTCTTGACTTACATTGATATTAAAAATGTATCTTTGTTAGTTTTAATCATGAATAATAATAATACATTTTTAACATATGTGTAATATGTACATAAAAATGTTTGTTAACCTTTAACAGATGTTTGTATTATAATTGTAATATCGATTAATTTTTCTTAATAACATTTTGGTGTATTATTCTTACTATTTTCAAGTCATACTGAATTCTGTTATTAAAATTAAATTAAAAAGTAATATAATATAATAAAGGAAAATAACTATTATTCCATGCAATTAATGTTGGTTAATCTTTTAATAATACTGTTATCATTTGATAAAGACTTTTGTGATATCTGATATTGATAAGTAGGTAATAACAAAGGATTAGTCCTTAATTAAGTTGAAATAGAGAGACATTTCTTAATGCACTCATTGTTCATTTTACTTTTTTTTTTATTTTGTAATATTTTAGTCATTTTATGTACCTAAAAATAAGACTGTAGATCAATAATTTCCTTTCTCTTCCAATACATAGAAAAATGTTGCAAATACAATTATGTAATTGCAAATACATTTTTAATCAAAGCACAAAAATACCAATTGTTCCAAATTTGTTGAATTCGATTTTTCATTAAGTTTACATGTTAATTTTCATAAATTTAAAAAATCTAACGTTTTTGTTCTTTTTAAGTATGATAATAACATAAGATTTTTTGTATAAATATATGCAATGAATAAAGTTTTGCTTTGTTATTTTATATTTAAATGTTAACGTATTAGTAAAAAGTATTGATATTATTAAATTTGAGGGGAAACTATAAATAATTTAAAGTTCAAATATAAAATAACGTTGCAATAACATAATTCTTTATACTTGTTTAAAGTATTTAATTTTCTTCTCGTTTTACAGGCAATATAATGATCTGTTCATGTACAATCTTTCGAAGGTTTCTCCTTAAACATGATCGTATTGTGGTTCTGAATGATGAGGGTGCGTTTTGTATATGACAAAAATCACACGAATGTTATAGGTATTCGGATCCAGTCCATCAGGAGACATGAATGAAAAATTTTGGGATATCCTTGCATTCACGCAACAGGTGTCTAAACTCATGGTGTCCGAAATAAGACGAAGAGCTAGCAACCAGAGTACAGAAACTGCAAGCTGTGCGATTGTCAAATTCCTCGAAATTGAAAACAGCGAGGAATCAAGCAATGGCTGGATGTTGTTATCGGCATTGAATCTGTTAGCTGCAGGCGATACTAATCTTATACAGGTATTTGTTAATAAATAAGAAGAGACAATGAAAAATGCTTGTAAAAATATCGTTTTTATTTTATATTTATTATATGTCATTTCACAATTAAAAATTCTAAATAATAAATTATCTACAAAAGTATTTTTATTATTCAAGTAATATTTATTAAGGAAATATTTTTTTGTTAATTTTTGATACTTTTTTTTGTCTATTTATTAATAATGATTAATTTATCATTTATATTTAGCGTTGTTATACAAATACAAAAAAAGTTCGATTCTAAAAATGCACCAAAAATCATAATTCTTTTAAATATTTATTTATAATAATGAACATAATTATAAAGAAAACAATTCAACAAATTGGTTTTAGTTTCAACTGCCTTGGCACAGTTCTATTTGTTTTCTATTGAAATCAAATTTTTGTTGTCAAATTAAAAATAATAAAAATAATTTAACCAGATACATTAATACTAATAAATACACTAAGTTTGCATAACATTTTGTATATTTTGTTTAATTTACGTTGTTTCTTGATAATTGATTAAATCTGTTCCAAAATCTTGTACAGAATCTAATATAATATATATGACATTTTATAAAGAAATGCAAATAATTTACGGTTTGTAATATTGTCATTACTTTTGCATGTAAATATATTAATAATTAATCATAAATTTTATCAAGTTATAAACTAATAAAATAACAAATAAGTTAAAAATTAACTTATTTGAACTGTTATTGCTAGATTATTTGTTAGCTGATGACAAACAATAACTTGTACATCAAATAATTTTAATCAGATATTGTACATTTGAAAAATTATCAAAAATAGATTTAAACAGTTTACTTGTATGAAAGAATAAACTGATTTTCATAAAATGTAATTATGTTTTTTATTCTCATACAGAAATCTGTTTAATAAATAATCTATTTAACCTCTTTTTAATAACTTCTTTACATGTACTTATCTGATTATAAGATTTAATTGTCATCCAGGTTCTAATAAATATATTATGCTTTACAATATTTTAAATGAAGTTATAATGTTTAAATACTAAAGTAAGAATAATTAAATGAGAGTTTGAAATAAGAAATTCTTGATGTAAATTTTGCTTTCATAAATATTAATACGCCAAAATTAAATAGGGAAAATAAACAAAAAACATTTATTATAATGAATCTAATTTTATATAGATAATTATTATTATGTTAAGCTGGTATGAAATTTGATTTAATTTCAATTGTTTGATTGTCATGAAAAGGTGGATATTCTAAATTACACATATATAATTTAATTAAGATTTTACAATTTCTATACTATAGTGTTCTTTCGAATGTATAAATCGAATACATTCTTTTATTTTGGAATAAATTAAAATTAATTTATTTACATTTAATTACATTTTGTGTCATTATTGAGAGCGTTACCTACCAGCATTTCATTAGCTGATTTGCTCTCTAAATTTTTCAGTGTAGTCTGGATAAATTGTTACATGAAATGTCTAATAGTAATTATTGTCTAAATTGTTTATAAAATAACAAGCTATTATCCTATAAAAAATAAATGTCCATCTGATGAGTTTAATGAGTAAATTAGGAGACAAAAGACTGACAAGTAACAGTCTTAATAGTAAAACAGAATATAAATATTTTATTTTTTAATTTAATTTTAGTTTTTTGTAGTATAAAAAAAATTAAATTGAATTACAAAACTTTAGTTAATCATAGAAATAAAATTTTTTTAATTAAGTTGTGTACATATATGTGTATACAATATAGAATGACCATGTTTCTTTTGACAACAGTTAAATGGTCAAAATTGCACTTAAATGGGCAAAATTTGCAAAATTGCAAATCCTAGTATGTTTAAAACTAATATTAATTTGAATTTTTTTTTGTAAATTATAAACTATAAATATATGTATTTATAACTTATAGATGAAAATATATATTTATATATTTATTGAACGCTTAATATAAAATATGAATGATTCAGAGTTATTCAGTAAATGTTCCGCATTCACTATTAGGGGTCCAGAAAGTATGATGAAGCATTAATATGAGGAATTATGAAAATTCCTTCAGAAAGTATTATAGGGAACTTTATCAAATACATTTTCTATATTTCAAGAATCATTTGCATTATATCATTCTGTGATGGAAATACTTTGTCCAGTTTAAATAAAACATGTACAAGAGTGACTATATATACACACACACAACATATATGTGTGTGTATTTATGTGTTATATCAATAAATTCAATAAATTTTTCTTTAGAAAAGTTTAATTTAATGTTTATTTTAATAATTATGTATTAAAATAAAGTTTTTGTTTTAGGAGCTTTTAGTTTCTTGTGTTACTAGATCTTAAAAGATCTAAAGTAATTAAAATGTGTGAAATTAAACAAGCACAAGTAAACATAATTTAGTTTTTACTTAGAATAAATATTTTAGAATTATCTTTAGAATATTTTAAAGATTAATTAATATTGTCGGCATTTTCCTCGAATATTTATGTATCATTTACATTAATGGAATTAATAAATTATTATCATACGAATAAGCTTTAATTTTTATAGTGATATAAACGAAAAATTATTTTTCCAATTAAAAAAAAATAATACTAATTTAAGTGAAATTATTAAACATAATATTATTTTTAAATTTAATAAACATTATTAAACAATTTTTTTTAAAGAAATATGAAATGGCTATGGTAAAATATATTTTACAGTGGTAAATAAATTTCTTATATTTAAATTTTAAATATATTTTTGATATTTTATAAAAAAATTAAAAATGTTTGTTACATAATAATGTAATTAGAAAAAATCTAATTAAATTAAAAATAATTTGATTACTGTTTATCATTATATAATAATAAATTTGTATTAAAAATATTTGTTTTAACAAATATTGGTAAAAAAAGTCATTTTTTGTAATTAATGTATGCATTTTCACTATAAATTAATACATTTTTAATTACGAAATCATATATTTTTTCATATAGTTCCATGAATTATATTTTATAAAACTGTATGCATATAATAAATATTGAAAACATGTAATTTATTAAAAAATTGAATCTCACTTTTGTGTAAAACCAGCTAATCACTTATTTTGATTGGTTACATGCTAATGATTAAAATATAAATTTAATTCAATTTCGTATATATTTTTAATCTCTTAGTTATATACTGGTATCTAAAGTTTTAGTAAAGACTTTAAATTAAATTTTAACATACATTTTTATAATTAAAAAAAATGTATGATTGAAAGAATAATTGTAAATTATTATTAATGTTTATAATTATAAAGAAACATTGTAAAAATACTACAAAATTGTAAAGAAAAAATAAAGTTATTCAAGAATTGTATGGAAACATTGCAAAGAAAATTGTACCATTATGATTTATACCTTTTTCGAATATTTAATTTCCATATTTACAATTTAATATTTGGATCTAAAATATCAGTTAATTAGATTTAATTACATTTCTATGTTATTTCTAGTTTTTGTTTATAATTAGGAATTTCAGTTTATGTTGAACATTCATTTGCAGTTTGTTAACAAAAAATCATCATTTGTTTTTATAGGCCATGACAACTGCATCGGTTCCCTCGACCTTGGTAAAATGCTTATACTTGTTTTTCGATTTGCCTGAAATGAACGAAAATGAGGCTAATACCACAGACACAAACAGTGAATTCACACCTAGAGAACGACGCATTTTGTTGCAAAAAATATTTGTGCAGGTATATTATTTTAAAATATTATATATAATCTTTGATTAAATTCTGCTTAATATTTCATTTTAATTTTTTTTATTCATTTACATTGATAATTATATATATAGTATGTTTTATAAAACAATGTTAATAAAAAAAATTACATGTGTTAGGTGAATTTTGTTTTCATAATGTATTTTTCAATAATTTAGTTTAACTGGTTTATAGTTATTGGTGAGATTATGTAGTCATCCATATCCAGCGGAAGAATTGGCCCGCAAAGATGATCTGACGTTACTTTTTTCTGCGATTACGAGCTGGTGTCCGCAATACAACGTGATGTGGCGCAAAAGTGCCGCAGAAGTATTAATGACATTGTCAAGACACGGATTAACACAAAATGTTGTATCATATATACACAGTGAGTCATTACATTATGATTACCACGTTTATAACTGTAAGGTAATATTTGTAGTCTCAAAATAAATATATATTTAAATAATTATTTTGTAAAATTAATTAAATTATTCAAAGTTATTTTAAAACAATAACATATATTTAAATTTCATCGTGTAACAATTATTTATAATTATTATACAAAATGTTTATTATTTAAAATTGTTTCATGTGCAGATAAGGGCTGTATAGCACTTTGCGTAGACAACATGCAGCGTGTACCTGAACTAGCGCCATTAGAGATTGTAGAGATGTTTGTGACAGTGTTCTGTTTTTTGAAAGACTCGAGTGAGGTGTCGCAAACACTATTGGACGACTTTCGAGTTTGTCAGGGTTATATATTTTTTTCGGAATTTCTATTGAAGTGAGTTCTTTTTTTAAATATTAAGAATACTTTTGTTTGTTTGTTTTTTTTTTTTTTCTAATATTTTAATTTTAATTTTGTAAGAATACTAATTAACAAGTAAAAATCCATTGTTTTTGAAATAAGTAAATGTTTCTGAAATAACTTCTAATTATTCTTTCACTTGCTGATTGTTTTTATTATAAAGAATATAAATATATAAATGAATAAGTTTATATCAGTTTCAATTTTTGTATAAAGGAATACTTTTTTGGTATAATAAATTATAAATGTATTATATTTGACCCATATAATGTAAAGTCAAGAAATAGTAAATATAATTTTATTTGCAAAACAGACTCGCGCCAATGGAATTGGACCAGGACGGTCGAACTGAGGCACAAGATGCGATAAGAAATTTGGTTCTAATGCTGGCTTCATTGACTATGTGCGGTCACACTGAATTAAAACCTAGTCAGGCGAGCACAGGAACACTTTTCAAAATGCTTAACTTTACACTACCACAACCAAGTAATCGAGGTAAAATGTTTATATACGAGATATGTGGTTTTAAAGGTGACAAATGGGTTGAAAATCTTGTATATTATTATATTATAATTACATTTTTATAGATCATTATTATATTATATAATCATTATAGACTAAGCATTATATTATCTCGTATAATTTTCTTCAAAAATTCTTTCATTACTTCATAGTTTTACTTTAAATTATATATTTTTGAATACATGAAATCTTAGAATAAAAATCGATTTGAAGATGTTTAATCAATAAAAAATAATTGTTAGTTTTATATATTAATAAATGTATTTTTATGTATTTTAGGTGATAGTGTTAGGAATATCCAAGCGTTTCAAGTTTTACAGTCTGTGTTTGTAAAATCAAATTCGCCACTACTGTGTTGCACAATCCTTGATGCTATATCCAGCGTATATCACAGCGATAATGCAAATTATTTTATTCTTGAAGGACAAAGTACTCTGTCGCAGTTCGCAGAAAAAATACACCTGAAGAGTTCAGAAATCCAGGAAAAGTTTTTTCAACTGTTGGAATTCATAGTGTTTCAATTGAACTTCGTGCCTTGCAAGGAACTCATATCTCTGTCACTTTTGCTCAAGACCAACAATTCTGTGAGCTGTAGTATCATGTGCATGGAAACTCTTCTGAATATTCTAAAGTAATTTAATGATTTACTAAATTGTTTTTATTTTACAAATAAAATAAAAATTACATTTATCAATTAATGTATTTATAATTATAGGCACAATATTATATTTAAAGATGTATACAGAGAAGTTGGGTTGTTGGAAGTATTTGTCACTTGTTTGCATAGATATGCTACGCTGTTGAAAGATAAACAAGTCGCACAAGATGAAGGTTTAGGTAAGAAATTCATTTATTTATCATTAATTGAATGTTAAATTATAGTGTTCTTTGTAATAAAATAATATAATAAAAAGTAAATTAAAATTAAACTTTAACTTAATAGATAGTATAACGTAATTTTTTGTACAAACATTTTTTCTTGACTAATAAATGTCTTTGCAGAGTATAAAATATGTCCGAAGCAGGAACGTCTAGGAAACTTAGTTATGGAAGCATTAACTATATTATTGACCGGTAACGCTCAAAACGCAAATGTATTCCGAGAATGTGGAGGTGCGCGTTGTGCACACAATCTTGTACCTTTTCTGGACTGCCGGTTTCAAGCTCTTGGAATTGTCAGAGAATTAATAGTCAGCACTGGTGGATACGATGATATGTTCACATTACTCGGTGTAATGCAATACGCTCCTTCCAATGCTTTTGTTTTAAAAACGCACATTTTGAAGGTAAATTTTACATTAAAATCAATTTTTGATTTGTTTTATATTATTCCAATTTTATTTTAAAGTGTATTAATCAATACTATTAATTAATTATTCTGATTATTTACTGTATGAATAACATTTTTTCATTGACTATCGTGTTTTAAGCAACTAATTTAATTGAAAATCTAAATCGTCATACAAAATCAGTACGAATACATAAATTTGAACACATAATGGGAAGGAGAGAACACATGATTAATAAAAGTGTTATACATTTTGTATTCGAAGATTTAAAAAGAGAAATATCAATAATCTGTTTGTTTAAAAAATGGTGAAAGATTAAACAATTTCAATTGTAAATATATTAAAAAATTATATCAAATTAAATTCTTGTATTTTAAGTCTTGAATACTGTGTTATAAAAAGTTATGTATAATATAATTATTTACAATTTAATAATAATCATTTGCTGTAAATATCTATTTCACAAAACAACTTTATCTTAACTACATTATATAACTATATTTTAAAACTGTATTATTTAAAATTGTCTACTTTATACATCATGTTTATTATTTTTCAGTCTTTACTTTCGTGTCTTCGGGAATCACATAGAACTCGTACTTTGTTTCGCAAAGTTGGTGGTTTTGTTTACATAATGTCCGTTCTCGTGTCCTTGGAAGGCCAACTTGCATCGAATTCAACAAAAAATTCCGAAACGAATGAGGTTGTTCAAAGATCACCGCAAGAGGAAGCTCAGCTATTATCCTTGTTATATTATGTTTTTTATACGATCAGCACTGCAATGCGCTTTGAACCGGCAAATGCTAAATTTTTTCATCATGAGGTATTATATTTTGACACTTTAAAAATAATTCAATTATTTTAATTAAATTTCGTTCAAGATACATTTAATTATTCATTTTAGATATGTCAATCGAGTTTGTGTGATACCCTACGACTTTTAGGATGTTTTTATTCAAAAACCAAACTCTCTGACACAAGCGTTATGCTCAATCAAACTTACCACAACATGTGGTTGAGGTTATTTTCTGGTAGCGTTTTAGAACCAGTTTTTCC
>JABFOX010002591.1:0-11249 GCA_022817665.1 Axea sp. ZL-2020 | reverse complement strand
CATTGGCTGAATTGGAATATAGAAAGCGAACAGATAAAGCCAATTTTAAAGATGTTACTGCTATAGAAAAGAATTTATTATAACTAATTATAATATTGTTATATAGATTTTAAATTTAATGAATTCATTTTTGTATGAAATCTTGAATTAAATGTTTATTAAAAATATCCAACAAACTCACACATTTGATATTTATTGATATTGATCTTGATCTACAATCATGTTATGTTTGTTAAATTTCAGGAAAATCTGAATGAGACGAACTAAATCAAATTAATAATTGTACTTTAAGTTGATCTGATAATATGACCAATTTGTTAATTACAATAATTTCGATACATCGTTTCAAAATTTTTCAGTCAAAGTTTATTAAAAGTACAACTTAAATTGTTCAAATAAAGATTTATAATTATTAAGTTTTTCTTCAAATTTTAAGATTTTAAAAATTAATAAAATTTGATTCTTATTTATAATATAACGGAAATTATTTACAATTTTGCATTTAAAATTAAATAATTATTTTTTTTTATATTGTGTACCATTATCATATGTTTTTGATTCAAAATTGTACTTTGATTTGTGCTAATAGAAAACTGCATCATAAAAACATATTATATTGTATCAAAATAACTTGTTTGAGTAAAAGTATACATTATTTAATTTAAATGGTCTTTTTATTACTTAAATATATTATACTTTACGTTAATACAATTTGCTTTGATTTAAAGGAGTTCTTGTGAGAATGTTACATATTTTTATGAAATACTATACATTTATATATATAAAAGAATATAATTATCTTGAAATGTGACTCATTTAATTTAATGTATAAAGAGTTGAAACATTAAAATTGACAATTTTAGTAAATCTTACTATTATAAACAATAAAGTGAAAGAAAAATTAATAATAATTTTTATGTTATAAATATATTAATCATAAATAATATTTATAAGTTTAAAACTCTTCATACATTATCGATATTAAATATATAGTTTGCTCTTATAGTAGCAGTTATAACCCTTGACTCAAGTTAGAAAGCTGAAAGTCAAGTAAGACATCGTTGAGATCTCTTCTTGGGATTTCGGTATTCCATAAACAAATTAATCTCCTAATATTTTATACGTTTATACAAATGAGTATCATTTCTTATTGTACTAAGTTTCGAAAGCCTAAGTTGAGAACTTGAAATCTTACTCGAAGGAATATTTTGTAAAACCTTTTAATAATGACCGTTACTAAGTGTACTGTGGGTGCAGTTTGGTATTCGAAGGGAAAGAAGACGCGCGGCTTCCTGTATTGTGAATCCTTACTTATTCAAAACGCAAAGTGTAAAAAGTGTATTTTGAAAATGAATTGTCGAGGACTTTTAATTAATAACTTTTATAAAAGGAATACCGAATTCACAGAATGAGATACCTAGTTCTTTTAACGGTTCATATTGCGCATAAACATATCTATACATAATTACTGTACTCTGCTATTTATATAATTGTATCGTAAATCTTATGTACATACTAGATTCGGGCACGGAGGAACTCGTCCGTATTCATCCTTTTCCCATCGACATCGCTCATCTTCGCTTACAAACAAAATTGATTGATTTTAGAAATACGACTTTAAAATTTAAGGAATCAAGTTATCGTGTGATTCGTACCGAATCGAAGACAAAAGGAATAAACCTAAAACGAGCTTTGAAGGCTGGTCGATAGAAATGGGCTTAGCTCATTGCACACACAATTTCAATATCCCTAGTCCTATTAATCTATCGAATGAATTCGAATCACTTACCTATATACATAGGTTATTTACACGATGGAACCTTTCCCTCCCAATACCAAAGACGCTTGTGTATGGTATACGTGTTACGAGTATCTTTCTGGCTTTGACAAAAGTGTCATTTGATTCTTAAATGCTGTACAGGAACATTCACTTGATTTACTCATCGTGAATCGCATCACTTTGTTTATTAAATTAAAGAAATATCTCATTCCTTAAACAATTTATTATGTCATCGTTTCTGTGCAGTCACTGATGAAATCAAAATCAAACGCGATATGGAAAACAGAAAGACCTTACTTACTGCTTTTTTCTTTTTTAAATTTCCTTTAGTTCATGACTAGTTCGAAACGTTTCTCCATATCCGATATATGCACATTTGTACCAGGGAAACATTAAGCTAGTAACTCTTATTAACATTCAAATGAGGTTTTAAATTTAAACTTAACTTTACTTTATTTAATTAATATTTGTACTGGGTATAATGAATCCTTTGGGAATAACTTTATTTTTGCATAGGATTAAAGAAGTATTTGTATGGGCAAAAAGTTCAAAATTAAAGTTTTCTCTACTTCGAAGTCGAAAAAGTAGTTTTAACCTTTTCTGGACGGCCGCAAAGTTTATTTTTCATGCACAATTTTCAGAATCAATTGCGTCATAATAATCATGTTAACTATTTTATTCGTTAGTTTGTACTGAAAGTAGAACATATGAGAATGAAATATTTTTATAATAATCAATGCCACCCTTTGGAGCTCATAACATTTTGCTTATAACTTACGTTTCCCTAGTACTCTAAATCTGACTGAAAGACACATTGTAACGATATATATTCGTAAGTGTACTTTCAAAAAGTTCTCGACATTTCATCAGTTAAATTGCTAAGCCCAGAATTTGATATTCGTTGTTGTGATGATATTTTCCTTTTCGTTTTAATTTTTTGTATCCAAAGAATATTAGAATATTATCGAAAAAACGAATGAACGTGATTGCCGAAGTGGAGAAAACAAGTAGAAGATTCGTATCGTCGCGCTGGACGAACCGTTTATCTCGTTGCATGAATTTCGAAGCAAATTGTTCGATCGTTCATTCACATCCTGAATCACTTGGGGATTGCGTAAATGCATTGAAGAAGAGTGTACAAAATTTTTTCGCTCGCCGAATTTGAGCTGAATTTAGCTGCAATCGCATCGAGCCGAATTCAATAGTCAAAGCGATAGAAATGACATGTGAGCTCACTTGCATTAACTTAATCGATTATCGAACGGATCTAAGCGTACTTTCTGGTACTTCATTCTTATATATAAAAAAAATTGTTGCCCAAGTTTCGTTGGTGTTTGTTTGAGTCATTTGTCAAATTTTCTACATCTTTGTTTCTTAGTACCACCTGTCGAAAACAAATCAACTGTAATTAACCGTAACCGCAATTTTGTTTCTCATCGTATTTTACAATTTATTTATACGCAACATTACGAATTAAATAGCGCGGCTTACGATCAGTGCTGTAGAATCGCAAAAGGACAAATGTCGTTTCCAAAGCATCGAGGATGCCACTCAAGTTTACTTTCCCAGAAGGGAATCGTAACATTTTGTTCTTTTTGTAACATTTTATCTCCACGTGATTTTAAGTTTTTATGTTCTAATGCAAAAGTCTTGTTCGCGAAAGTGTTCTCGTTCGATTTAGCCCACTTGGCTTTTTCCCCGTTTTAGCAATTCGTTTGTTAATTACCGCGTCACTTCATTCTTAGGTAATTACAACTACTCTCGTGTGTATTTGCATATATATTTATATGCATCATTTACAGTCTATACATATACATATATATACGAAATGTCTGCGAGTGTTTTGGAAGAAAATAATATTTTAAAGAAATTTCTATTATGATTTCTTTTTCTCTTGCGGCCAAAGTGAAAATGTAATGCAAAATGAAATCGATATCTCATTAGTTTCAAAGTTTGTATTCCTAGCTAAAATATCTCGAAAATTGATGTATTTGCGAGAACGTTGCGTTAGAACAAAAGTTGGAAAAGGTAATAAGCTTGTTATTAGACATTTTCCACAAACTTTGCTCAGCACAACTTTTACGAACAAAATTTGAGAAAGAACGAAATAATGCATTGCATGTTTGACAGAGGTATCGGAACACTGAATTATATATAATACCATATGAGCTGCTAGCGCGGCAATATTTACGCGTGAAATTTCTTATAACATGCATGAAAATTAAAATATATTTTCTTTTTTACAAATATAGTTTGTTGTTTAATATTTTGTTACATTGTTTTTTTCAAGACATCGTTCAAATGTTTTAGGAGAAAATTTTGATGTAACACATCGTGAAAACTTTGCTTTGGGTAGTGACAATGAAATTTTAGAAATAGTAAGTACAATTTATAATGAAAGTATCAGAAAAGTAGTGTAAATATTTTTAACAAGATATATTTTAAAAATTTAATATTCTTCCAAACAACGCACAGACATAATAGCATACAAATAAAATAGAATCGAAATGTATTCTTTGTGTTGTTTCATAGTTTTTTCTATCTTTGTTAATTTTTTGTTCAGTGTGTTTACAAGTATAAAAACGCGTCGTCGTCATTCCTTCGTAACTCGTTTGATATCATCGTCATTATTAACATCACT
Source organism: Axea sp. ZL-2020 (assembly GCA_022817665.1). Taxonomy (NCBI): domain Eukaryota; kingdom Metazoa; phylum Arthropoda; class Insecta; order Hymenoptera; family Scelionidae; genus Axea; species Axea sp. ZL-2020. The sequence continues at coordinate 6,828 of JABFOX010002591.1, read as the reverse complement.
TATATTCGTCGCGTTGGCCCATGAGCCCTAGCTATTCTACTTATGCAATAAGATACAATTTTTTTTCTTTTTCCTTTTCAATACACATCCAGCTGCACAAACGCTTAGTGCTCTGTGGACGTAATGTATGTATATATTTCATTTATATATTTATATTTATATATAATATTTATAATATTTATATACCGTCTGCTTTTCTGGAACAGCATTCCTCTGACACTTATTTTCTTTTCTTTTACGCCGCGCTACGCATCCCCGAAATTATGACGAATGAAAGGATCCACGAATACGCTTACGTCTATGACATTGCATCTTCACAATTCCTTTATATGTGTCTTTATAAAATGGTTCGCGTTTTATTTTAAAATTTATTTTATTATAAAATGCGCAGCGTTTTTATTTTATAATTTTTCCCGTTTCATGCGGAAATAATTTCGCTTGGACGCGAACAACGTGTAAAATAAAAAATATATATCATATTATATAACTAAAAGAAAACGACGTGGCTCAGCTGAATTGACGTTTATAACAAATAGTTTACGATCACTATGTAATAAAATAATCGAGGATTAAAAATGAAAAACTCATGTATACGTGATTTATGTACAATGTAATATAGTATAATGATATTAATAATAATCATTATTCGTATAATATATAAAAAATGTATCAGTTTTAACTCGAACGGTCTAAAGTAACAAAACAAATAAACAATTAGATCACAAATATTCATACATTAAAATGAACGAGCTGTGATTAAACGTTTAGGATATTAAAAATGACTGCGGAACAAGATTTTTATTTTATTTTAAATTAATTGATGGCATTCATCGATCATTCTTCGGCGAACTTCAGTTCGGAAGAACAAGTTATATGCGATCATCATGGACTGGAAGTTAATTATCATTCAAAGTTTACCGACTGACATGTCTTGAATGACTTGTTACATAAAACTATACTTTTTTTTTACTATATTTAATGTATATAACATTTCATTGACTATAAACTAAATAATCTTCGAATCATAAATCAAAGTTCAAGCATCAGCACATTCAAATATAACGGTTAATTATGAATACCGTATGAAATTAAAAATTCACTCGAATAAATTTTTTTATTAACGTATATTTTATGTATGAATATTATTATTTTTATAAAATTCAAACATTATCATATTAATTAAAACAGCAAACAATAAAGCATATCTTTGTGATAACAATTTTAACTTATATCAATACTTTACTGAATCTGTTAATTTAAATATTTGTACTGTGTACTTACGAAAAAAAATGTTTTTAATTATACTTATCACGTTATAAAATGAATTTTTAAGTAAAACTTACTTAAATTTTCAGATTGTTATTTCAATGAAATTTCATCATATTTTTCTAATTACAAAGATTGATTAAATATGCTGTTTAAAAAATGGCACAAATTAAATAAGTTCAGTTTAAAAAAATATTAATACAAATTGTAATTTTAGAACGTATTTGTTTAAAATATCAATGTAAATTCTTCACTAATTGTACGACTTTATATAAAACATTGCTATAAAATGAGATCACATCAATTTTAAATTCGAAGCTGCTTAATATTTTACAACTCCCAAACGTTATTCAAATAAATTGAATTATAGTATACGTAAAGAATGGTAACGTTAAAAATGAAAAATTCAGTACATGTTATTACGTTTCATTATATTGTTAGTGGCATTGAATATTAGTTAAATAAAGTCGCACATATGATTTCGGTATAAAAAAAGACAATTGGAATTTCATTTAAGGAAGAGCGCGAAATTGTGCCATCGAAAACCGAATCTTAATGTCAGGAAGACAAGTTTGAAATTGCGCGTCACGAACAATAAAACAATAATTAAAGAAAAGTCGACAAACAAAGAATCGTCCCAAACGTTCATCCGCAGCTACGATCATTCGCCGTCGCGCGATATTTTATTCTCCGCGTATATATCCTAAATTGTACACGGCCTTGAGCTGAGCGAGGAGCGAAATTACGTGGGGACAAATATTCATCAAACTTCATGTACTCGTTTCCGGGCAATTTGCAAGTCCGAAACTTGGCAGCTCATTCAACAGCGTAGACACCGTGATTGATGAAGAACGAAAATTGTTCGCTCGTCGCTGATGCTAGGCTGTGTGTTTGTCTGATGCCGGCCCCGTTGCTCGCCAAATGTAAAAACGGTTCATCTCAGCTTATCTAGCAATTCATTTCGTCAGTGACGGAGCAACGGGAACGGTACCGGTACGGACGGGAAAAGGCTCATTTTCCTTTTGCTGTTCAGGATTGCTCGTTGCCAGTTGCTGGTAAGTCGTGTTGTCTTCTCACGTTGTTCTTTGCTCGTCACGAGAATCGCGGGGGATGGTCGAGAACGGGTAACCTACGGGGATGCGGATCTGCTGACAGCCATTAGCGGCGCCGGAGGTAGGGCCACCGGTATATGATAATATTTACACTGGGGCCGCATGCACGTGCCCTTAACCGCATCTCTGCATACTGTTACACGGTTCTCTATCACCTCCACGCTTCCTGCAAGTAATGGGAAATATTGATCGTGAGTATGTTTATCGTATAACACTAAGTTATGAATAATAGACCGAGGAGTTTGCGAGACGAAGAAGTTGAGACAGAGAAAAATGTCTCACGCGTGAATATTGACGAAGCCACGTTTCTCATGTGACTTTTTGCACTACAAATATGTAGACATACCTTTGTAAAATGAAGATGTTTTAGAAAACATGAACTTATGTAAAATTACTATTATTATTATTCCACCTGAAATCGTATTGTAATATCGCAAAATCAGTGTAAAAATGTCATGGCGATTATTTTATTTCACTGTTGGTAGTGTGCGACTTACGCGTACCAATATTCATAAAGCGAATCAAACTAATTAAATGTTGCGATAGAACAGGCATGAAATTTTTCATTGCTTTTTCTGTATAAAATATTAAAAGGTCAAAGAATGTTTTCAGAGTATTTCCTCAATATTTCGTTGAATCAAGAAGTTGAATAGAAGTTATCAGAACATTTTAAAGATAAAGATTGAAACATTGCGGAAACTTCGCATTAAACTTACCAGCAATGAAAGAACGTTGTCCTGAAGTTATAAAGTTAGGTGCGTTCTTGTTCTGTTATATTGAAACTTGATTGTTCTAAAAGTACAACATTCATTTTTCACAGGTCTTTGCGAAAAATCTAATGCAACGAAGCGCTCGCCTTACGATAATAAAACAAACGTTTAATCGATACAAACGAATGGTGTTCGTACAGAAACTCGAAACGATTCTCTCCCGAGTAGTTAAAATAAATTAAATTTACACCCATGAATGAATGTGGAATAATAAGACAAAAGCGAATTGTTTAATTCTATTATTATGTACATTCTAAGTTTTATTTAAATTTGGTGAATACACGTGAAACAATGTTTTATTCCGAAAAATATTACAAGAGATGTTTATACCAGAGATGCTGTACAATTTTGACAACTAAATTAAATTTATTGTATTTTCGTGATTTCTTGTAATAACGTAAACAAGAGCGTTCCATGCCATTGAAGTCATAATAAGACTAGCTACTTAAATATCACCATGACACTTTTAATTTACTTTTGGCATCGTTAAAATGGATTACATATACATATAATTTCACGATTATCGCTAAACTCGTGCTCCTCGGGTCAATTCAAAGGAAATTCAAGAATGTGAATTTGTACGCGACAGGTTTTTTGATCGATGAAATTCGACGTACGTACCGTCATGGAGATGAATAAACTTGCAGGCGGGACGGTTGCACAGTTGTCGATTAAAATCTTGGCACACCAGGAGGGTGTCCAGTAACTGAAAGAAAATATGGCGACATTATTGTAAAAGTGGTCCGAACTAGTGCTTTATATTAAGTATACGTTAACAGCGTATCTCTGTCTCACACATTCAGCTTCTTTATTTTGCTTTTACGCTTTCGTCGCGGCCATTCTCGCACACACTCGCTCGCAAATCGTCCAGTTTGTTAGAGCATATTCACGACTCGTATTACATGCTCTAGAAATTGGATCCTGTACGAATAATAAAGTAATTATCGTTATCATTGTCCGAGCGAATGACTCACTAATTGATGTATCTTCGAATCGACGGAAAAATATCCGATGCTTCACAAAGATAAACGCAATTGTTTTGCTATCAACGTAGTTACACTTATTATTCGTACGTTGGTATTAAAGGTAAAAATTTGCAGTAGAACGTTTTTAGTATTATTTATTATTTTTTACTTTTTTATATATATATTTTTTTTATAAAAGAGGGAGGAGTTCCTATTTTCACTTTTTTTACAGCATGGCAAATGAAACATAAACCAAGTTCATCCACGATTGACATCTTTATGTTGGACGGCTTCGAAACAACGAAAAAGAGAGAGAGAGAGAGAGAAAAAGTGAGTGAGAGAGAAAGAGAGAGATATAAATGAAACGAATAAATTGTAATAAGAATAATATAAAAAAAGATGCCAAGGAAATTAAAAAGATAATGTAATTTTTTATCCGTACAAGTAATAATATTATTATCGACATTCGCCCACAATACGTAATTGATATATTAGCGGGACTCGATTACGAAACGAGAATTTTTGATTCGCAAATTTACCGCTCGGAAATCGATACGCCAAGCTCACGTGACAAAACTATGGGCGAAGAAAATTGATCGTACATAAATTGAAATTAGTAATGCATGCTTAGACACTAAATGAAAAATGCTATGTTCGCAGAATATGAGTGGACTTTCCGAGCTTTATTAATTTACGAATCAAATGTGGAAGCCCTCTTCTCAACGGGCCACTTAGCATATTGACTCGGCAGAGAATTCAATATTGGTAGAAGCCTTTCTATTTTTTCTTAGTCTTTTATTCATCTTTGTTCTCCCTCAGATAATGAAAAAAAAATATGCACGATAAGTAATTAGAAAATAGTAAGATGAAACGGTTGACGAGAAAATGAGACAAAACTATTACCGAAAAAGAATAGAAAGAAGAAAAAGAAGAAAAAAATGAAGATGAAAAGAAAAACAAATGCGATTATGTGAGACACTTTGCTCTTTTGCCTTGCGCTTCCGCTAATCGGAGTACCAACGTCTCGACTTCATGAAAACTTCGTCGGAAAAATTGATTACATCGTGATTGTGTACGTGAGTCTGTATGTCTGTGTATAAGGCATATGTATCGTACGTGCGGACACATTTGCGTTATTCCCGTAGCTTTGTAGCATCTAAAAAAACCCTGAAAGCGCACGCATCAACAGCTGTCCGAAAAAAGATATCAAAGTAAATAATACATGTTGCAGTTATCGAGATAGGAAGAAGCGAGATGCTTTCTATATGAGCCACATGTTAGCTTCATATATTCATTGAAGTAAAATATGGAAAAAATTTGATTCAAGCATTGTATTGTAATTGAAGCATAATAATTGTATTGTTACTTTGTTCTTAATGTAAGTTATTCAATAAAATTGCGTGCACTTTTCTCGTGTTGGCTTGTGAGACGCGTCTATCACGAAGTCTCGTGAAAAGTGTTTTTATGTTGTTTTACTTTTTTATTTTTTACATTTTGATACCTGCATATTTTTGGTACAATGAAAATAAATTCACTTCAGTAATAATTGTTTGATTAAAATTGTTGTCATAACCAAATGGAAGAGTATTTTATAAATATATGAAAATAAAAGCACATTTTAACCATTTATTTGTTGACATTTTTTGAGTTATACAGTAGATCTTTGACTCTATATTTTACGATTCTCACAGATGTGATATACCGCAATTAGATGCTTTTATAAGAATAGTTTCACTGTTTGAATACGTTGAATTTATAACGATTATGATCAGGAATATATTTCGAAATATTTTTAAGAGAAATTGCTCTTGAAAATCTTGTTTCAAATTTACATATATATTTTTATTCCATAGAATGTCTTAGGATAGTTTACTTTTTAAATTATTTTTACGAGAAAGCTCTTTGTGTATGTACTTTTCAAATCTTTTAAACTTTTATATGTCTCTGTTTTCCTTCAGCATCGTTTCACGTAACATTATCTCATAATGTGATAAATTGAATTATTTTAAAATGTAATAATTTTATGTTCATATATCGTAATAAAAAATACACAATTTTATTTGTGCATGTATATAAAACACAAATTTTAATTAAAATTAAATTAAATACAAAATAAATGATGATACTATTAGAATATTATTACAAATGTACTTTTTGTACCTCCGCGTATTTGTCATTAAGGATAAAAGTAACGTTTAAAATTACAGATACAATAAAAACACTATTATACCAGTAAACATTAGACATTGATCGTAAATTTTGAGATTGTATTTTATGATAACAAGAAAGCAAAATAATAAATATTTCAAAAGCTACAGTTTTCATTTCACTTGAAATTATGTAGACGTAAATTATATAACTTTCTCGATAATATTCAACTGAATAATCATTTATATTTTACACATTTTGACATGGTTTATCATATATAGCAAAAAGTATTGAAATTCAACAAATGTAAATGCTGTAAAATTCAAAAATTAAAAAAATACATTTTTACTAATTATATATTAATGGACATTTCATTCAAAATGATTTTGTTGTTAGCGATACAGAATACAAATTACATGGTGTATATAAAAGCAAAACACGTATCGACAAGCTTAATGCGAACTTGTATCTATGAATAATATAATTAATGTGGAATATTGTTTTCGTAACACTTTTCACGACACGCCCGGCACACGTGTGTCCGCGTCGTACATACGCGAGTGCCTT
>JABFOX010002590.1:0-11249 GCA_022817665.1 Axea sp. ZL-2020 | reverse complement strand
TATAAAATAAGATATCTACTATCTATATTTACAAATTATTATTTTAAATTATAATAAATTACTCTATTATGAATATTTTATTCTCAGAGGCAAACATTTTCAACATAAATTGTCAGAATTGATGATCCACAAGTGTAAATTATGTACTTCCAAAATTTATTATACTTGAATAATTATAAAGTATTAGTACTACATATTTTAGTTCACATCAAATTGTTGAAAGTTTTGTTATTCTCCATATAAATTCCAGATAAAGTAAAAAATAAAAGTAACTAACATAGAAACAACCTCTAGACCCAGTAAACAGTGGACAACTCTTCCCGCATCATATAATAATATTATATCCATGATCAAAACGTCAAAAGATAATCCAACACTTGGTTTTATTAAAATAAAGTTGCTTGATTATAACATATAAAATAAACAAAGAATATATTTATGCAAAATTTAATTACATTTTTATAAAAAATATGGATGATTCACATAAACGGAATGTTGATAATGTGCGGTTGAAAAATCACAATAACGATTACCGGAAACCATTTTATAAAAATAGTAACCAGAGCAAAAGGGTCCTTACAGAAGATGTTATTTCATGAGGTATGGGTATTTTATTTATTTATTTATTTATTTATAACAGACAGACACATTGTCCAATTTAAAAAAATTCTATACAGACGAAATAATGACATACAACAATAGTACAAGGTGAAAATACTGTCAATATAATTTAATTTCTTTCGTATTTCTTTTTATTTCGAAGGCATTTTTAAAATATAAAAAATTTAATTATAACCATAATGTATTACAAAATTATAACTATTTAATCAAAAATTATTATTTTAAAGAATGTGTTTTAAATGAACTCTCATAATTTAATTTTCTGTTGTACTGATGGAGACCATACATACAACGGTTTCATACCTCTGAACAGGTATAACTGTAAATGTGTTCAATGATTTTAATATTTAATGCGAACAAAAATGTTTACACAATCTTCTGTTCTGTACTAAACTCTAAGTCGCTTTGTTAATAATACATTTCTCAGCATGATATTTACAGGTCAGTTTAGAATCACATACTAGACCCAAGTTTTTAATCAATTTAACATTATTCAATTTAGAACCATTCACTATACATATTTGAATATTTGATTACACAGATCTTGAAAAAATTGTTGATTTATATTTTTATATATTGAATAGTAGGTCATTTTTGCAGAAAAAAATGAATAAATAAACTCGAAGATCACATTTAAGAAAATTTAAATATCCTGCGAATCCGTCAGATCCGTAGTAATATTGTTTAAATATTTTGATATCATCAGTTAGAAATGATACTTCCACATTTCTATGCATACTACTCACCAATAATCAGATTGAATTGTAATTAAACCAAGATGTGAACTTTAACAGATTCCTGATTATATATTATGTAATACATTATATTATTACGTTAAATAGAATTAGATTTTGAAATTTATGACCAAATTTTGTATTAAATTTATATTTATTTTGTTAATTTTATTTAACTTATTCAATACCATAAGTAACATTTTAAGCAGATCATTTTAATCTTAACCAAACTTAATCAGACTTCATCTTTTTCATTCTAAACATCTGCTTTCCATCGTTGGCAATTACCGCAATAAAAAAACGTTTGCCTTGTTACATCATAGTTGACATTTGGTGCATGTAGACGATATCACTACAGTGTTGTGAAGTTGTATTTGTTAAAATAAGTAAATCCGAATACAGTTTTAGACTCACAATATACATCCTGAACGTAAAATTTTTCACCTTACAATATAAAATGTAACACACGAACAGCAAATATAATGTTTATAAAAATGTAAAAATTGAAAAGTATCAAAGTAAAAACGATCGTACTGTTCACTTGTAAAAAATAATTTTTTTTAGACTTAAAATAACAAATGAATTGTTCAAAATTGAAAAATATTTAATAATACAATACAATAAGAAGTTCAGATTTATATATATTTTTACGCATCATTATGACAAAAACAAAATAGATTAAGACGATTCCTCTGTTATAGAACCTAGAACTATGATCAACCTTATTAACGTCTGCATTGCGGTAAGAAGAAAAGGGATAGCAAAAGTAATCAGCACGTTGGAGCATGTTCTTTATTACCGAGAAGTTCTGGGCAATTTATATATTGTCAGCAAAATGCAAGAAGAAGAAATGTTTCATAAAAAAAGTAAACATTCGAGGGTCAAAAGATGGTAAGGTGAAAATTAAAGGTATAATATAACTTAATTAGTACTGAATTTATAATCAATAAAAATTTTATTAAGCAAGTATATAAAACATGTGTAAAAAGAAAATAAGTGCAATTGGCTACTCAAAAATTAAATAAAAAGTTTATATACAACAACTGTTATTTATTATTAACTCCCAAAATCGAATTCGAGACACTCTTGCAAAATTAGATGATATTAAGTTTTTTGACATTAATTATTATTAAACTGAATCAGTATTTGAATAGTGTATATTGTTACGTAAATTTTATTTCTTTAAGTATTCTACACAACGCGCCTATATTAATAAATTCAACTACTGCTTATTTCACAATTACTGCTGCTTATTTCACAAATTTATTACGAATTAAAATAATAATTTATTATAAATCATCGTAGAAAATGTGGTCAGATAAAAAACTGATACTGAAGTATTTATAATTTTTCAGCTCTATTGTTGTATAGTACTTTAATAAAAAATTCTTATAGATTTTATTTAATTTATTTTTGGTTCATATTTATCGATTTAAAACTGAATTCATTTTACAGATTTATTTCGGTATTTTAAATTTAAAATATAATTCTTTTGCACGATACTTTATTTATTTTATATGTTACTATCTTCGTAAACGTTAAACATTAAGACCTACTTCTTTATTTCTTTTGTTTATTCTTTATTTAATTTAGCATAAAATAATTTCGACCATGACTAAGCAAGAAACCTGCACGACAAACGTATACAATTTCAAGACCAAGAAATTGTTCTTTTTCAAATCAAAATGGACTATTTATAATAATCTATCTTTTACGATGCAAAGCTAAGAATTGGGGGTAATTACACACTAAATACATTTCTTAAATCAAATAAATCAATGGTTACTATCATGATTAATATCATATCTCTTAAAATAGCGCACTATCAAAAGTATTCTATTTTATCAATTTTGAAAAATCTATATGGACATTTCTACATTAATTAAACGTGGTTTTATCATTTTACTTACTGCGATTAAGTTTTGAGTCCTTGCACCGTACAGTGTACACTGATGTGAGCATTGTATTATATAAAATCTACATAGTTGGAAATAAAGAAATAATATATATTATTGTTTCCTTGTTATATTCTATATATTTATGTTATCATAAAATTATTAAAAGTAATTTAAAATAATGTTTAATAATATAATATTAATATTCTGTCATCTATTGTTTCTTAACATAAAAATGTGAGACGGAAAATTCGCAGTTTTGCCCATAGAAAGGGACCCCATCCACGAGAAATTAGGGAAAGACTAATCTATTCTACTCGCAAATCTATTGAACATTTTTGTTATTAGATGCGTATGAAATCGGAATTTTTGTATAGAAAATACATATTTACTGCATGAAACCGATAAAAAATAATTTATTCGAAATATTGTCAATCGCCAGCTATACATTTTTCTTACATTTGTGAATGTTATACGATAAATTTTGGATGCAGCACAAATAAAATGTTTGTTCTTTTAAGACATATCATTCATCGAGTCACTGAAACGCTGCTCAGCAAGCGTCCCATTAATGCAGATAAGTAATAATCGGACGGAGTCAAATCCCGTGAATAAGACTCGTGTGAAAGTACTTCTCACCCGATCGCTTAAGTCGTTTCCTGTACCAGTTTCGCTGTGTGTGATGGTATATTATCATAAAGCAGAATCACTTTATGTTGCCTTTTTTGATACCCTGGTTGTTTTTCACGCAAAGCTTCATTCAGACCAATCATTTGTTGTCAAAAGCATTCAGTATTAACGGTTTTACTAGGTTTCAACAGTTCATAATAAAACATACCCATCTAATCCCACTAAACACAGAACTTTTTCTTCTGTCCATAGCCATTTGGCCTTGTAATCGATGTCGATGTTTTGGCTGTGCCCATGATCACGCTTAGGATTCTCAAAATATATTCACTTTTCATCATTAGTTACAATTCGATGGAGAAATGATTTTCTTTTATATCTGGCCAGCAGCATTTCGCAAGTGTTGTTTTAGTTTTCCTACTGTCTTTCATTCAGTTCGTAAGGAACTCACTTTTCTATCTTCTGTTTCTTTCCCATAACTTTCAGATGTCTAGAAATGATTTCTTGTGTCACATTTAATTTAACAGCAAGAAGTTATTGCGTGCGAGCGTCATCCTCAGGCAATACTGCTCGAAATTAGTTGTCTGCAAACTTTTTCTATAAAAAACTATGCTATTTAATAAAACTTTTATTGTTGTAAATTGAAAATCTTTATCAGTTGTCTTAGCAGGGAAATGGCAACAGTAACTACCCCTACACGGTAACCCATCTATAGGCAAAGTCTGGTTTCTTAACCTACATCTAATATAGTTATAAATTTGTACAAGTAATACTAATAACATTGCAGGTATTTGTTGAACAAAATTTAAAATGTCTGAACTGCGTTACTTTTTATTACGTTATTAAATTTGGCATAAACATTATAGTTAATTGTCTGTACGAGAATTTAAATCAAACTTTTATTGTAATATTTAGACCGATCTAGTTCTTAGATTTACTCAACTAACTAAATTTAAAAAACTATCAGTAGAACTCGTACTAGCATCGAAATCTGCACCATTATTCTTTTGTATAATTTTTCATTTTAGACTTATCCTTGTATGTCCAAGTCCAATTTCATCGCTTGTAATGTTACCGATTCTAAAATCGTCACATTACAGAGGTATAAAATTGGTTCAAAGTAGACCTTTTACAATCGAATAATTCAGACTGTTTTTGTTTTATTTTATAACTTCAATTTTCTGTTAATTAATGAATGTATTTATTTATAATAAACAAACAGAACCACAAATCCTCAATATTATATATATATATATAATATATTTTACAAAAAAATTTATTTAAGTTGAAAGCAAGTTATACTGAAAAACTATAACTAAATTATTATAAGACGAAATATATTTATCAGCCTGATAAATATAAAATTATTTTAATTATTTTAATTCATATTTTTAACAGCTGTTTGTTATACAGGCTTTTATTAAAATGGACTATTACACTCTCAAAGTTTTGAATCATCATGAAATATTAAATTTCAGAATATTCACAAACATATTTTAAAATTCAGTGAACGCAAGATTTATAATTTCCAAAGATATCCTCGTCGGATTGTATATTTTGAAATTATAATTTAAACAATTTTACGTTTGAGATTTAATGAATTAAATAAACTGAATTTCTAGCCATCGAGTACCCTTATTAATGGACCATTAAATATAAATCATGATTATGCGATAGCACCTATATGATTCGAACTCTCATTCCCACACTTTTCAAAAGGGCGTTCTTCACCATTAAACTACTGTGGTGATCAACATTATAATCAGTTATTATCTACATCACTCTAAATATTATTTTTAGAGAATTTGTGTAAACATAAATAATTTCAAACTGAAATTATTAAGTGTTCAACGAATTAATTTAAAAGTTCATTGAATACAAATTGTAATTTTAATAAATATTATAATTACATTGTTTATGGCAATAATCATAATGTAAATTATAAACTATAATTTAAATTGATATAAATCTAAACTTTACATTGAATAAGTATAAAATTTTAATAGTAATAAGATTAGGCAAATAAATTTATTCTATTTTATTTCCAGGCAAAAAAAAGTGGAAATTTATTACATATTTTATTTAATGACGGTACTCACTCTAAAAAACTACTCGTAAGTATGAGAATTTATCCTAAAAATAATTAAATTTTAATCTGTGTGTAATACTTAGTACAAACACGAATCCAATCATATCACCTGTATAATTAGTTCCTTCTGTAATCTGCTTGCAATGCAATTTCATATAAACAATCAAGGCACATCACTTGAGTGGTACCAAATCGATGCTCAATTATACAAATATGAACATAGTTTTCGTTTTTGTTTGCTTATTTGTAATTATAAATTATCAAACTACTAATTAAAATTCATTAACTACTCTTCTATTTTGTTTAACCATAATATTTTAAATATGATAAAAATTTAAACGACAAAACAATGCATTATCCGTAACCTTATAATCCAATGTTTGCTATTTTTTGCAAAATAATTTATTAAGATTGATAAAGCATATATATCAAAACGATTGTATACCGGAAAGCATAATACTATTAATTTAATTGTACAAGAGCCTTACTTTATTAAGTTTCTTATTGTAAAATTACATACATCAGTTTTCCAAGTCATTTTTAGTAATATTTATAAATGATCAATATTACGGTTTCATAAATATACGAACATAATAATTTATTTCTTGGATAGTTATAGAGATACCCTTTCCCCACCCAACTCCGCCCGACACATACTTTCTGCAATAATTTTTGACAATGATTACGAATATGAATAACATTTGCAGCAATTTGTAATAGTTCATAAGATAATTGACATTTTTATCCAGAACAAACATCCTTTGCATCACTTTTGTATTGACACATACATTTATACATGTAGCATACAAAACCCACGTCAATGCATGTTACGTGCATTTATGTATATTGCGTGCAATTGTGTATATTACCTAATAAAAAGCGTGAACCAAAAAGCATTACGTGTTAAGTTAGCGCACACATCACGCACCGTATACTTACATGTCTTTTATACAACATAACACATAATACATAATACACAACTGCATGTAACACACAAAACCAATATCAATGTAGGAATTTGTATTTTATAGTTATATATACCACATTCTTTATTAAAATAATAACGTTTAATCCTCAAAAGTATGTATAACAACAAATAAATTCACAATATGATATTTAAAATGAATAATTCATAAATTATACAACTCTTAAATACCTAGTTTATTTCTGTTATTGTTTATCTGTTATTTCTGTTATGTTTGTATGTAAATATATATATATATATATATTGTAACGTTCCATAATTCACTCAAGTATGCGACTCGGTATGTGAACCGGTATTTGCCGTGACGTTTGAAAATATACCAGCTAAAATCATGGTCAAATGATAACGTAATCAGTAGGAAATTAAGTATTGAGTCAGACACAACATGAATAGCGTTTTCATCTCATTTGTTGGATTCTCAAGAATTATAAAACACTGTATAAAATTAAAATTAAGTAAGATTAAAATGTTTATGTGTAAAATTTTAAATATTCTAGAACTTCAACATCAATAACAAAGTTTTTGTATTATTTATAGCTCATAAATATTTATTGATTAAAATTTATAAAATAGAATGTTCAAGAATATTGAGAGATAATTTCCGAACATACATCAATACGAATAATTTTCATATATTTGCATTATTATTAATAAATATACTATTAACAAAATCATTAATTCGGTAATTATTAACAAACATTCGGTGTTCGTTTTTCGTAGCAGAAAAATTATGGACATTTGTTCAACAAGGTACAGCCATTGAGTCGAATGTTATTAGCATATTGAAAAAGCCTTTATTAAATTAACAAGCTGCTAAGTAAACAGCAAGTTATACGATAGTAATATATCCTGCAAGGATTTTGAGGCAGATTTTGGGAATGAGCTGTTTGTGATTTTTGTTATTATTTTGATTGAAACCATTCATACAGTGTTCCGATAATTCTTTTCTATATAAGTCTGTATAAATTGACTAGACAACTTTTGAAATATCATTAAAAAATCGTTGATAATTATGCTCAAATGGACATTTGTTATGCTTGTAGTTATGATGGTGAAACGTGGCTTACGTTGCTCCTGTCATTTTTTCAACCGACTCGTAGTTTCGTCTGATTTCCAATCCATAATAAACTAAATTTATCGATATAGTTTAAGTCAAAATTTACCTCATTTTCCAAGACTACGAGTGTTTTTTTACACACACATAATCCAGTGCCCATTCTCTTTTACACGTATACATTCCTTTTTCTTAATGATTGTTTAATGATGATTCCTTCTGGTTATAAGGAAAAGCATGGCGAACAACTGAATACATTTTGGAGTCCCCATCACCGATGTACTTAACGTATTTAATACGACAAAAGAGAGAGGTAATTATAGTAACTGTGCAAGGGAGGACAGCATTCGCTTCTGCAGTTGGGAAACAGTTCTTGATTTCATATCGACTTTGGAATTAATCTAAGCACTGTACTTTCGCATGGTGACATTTTCCCAAAATCAATCCTTTTTTTTAAATACATAACTGTAGATAACTCCTTAAAAAAAGAAATAAAATAAATAATACCCGTGGTAGGTTCCTTATGGTTAGTGATAAAACTATTTGAAATAAAAATACTAATGGATCTTATTGGGCAACAGATAATTAATATATTATAATTTTTATATATATAGTGACTCTTTTACAAAAAAGTGTTAACGCAAATATATTTGTTTTTTTTTTACTGTATTTTTTTATAATTATAATATCTACCTGTATAATTATAATAGAATATAGTGGTTTAATCAGATTTATCTTTTACAGATGAAAGAAGTTTCTGTTCAATTAATCCAACGCAGAATTATAATAACGATCGGTGGATTGCTCACATTAGATATGAACAATTTTTTTTACGTACGTAAGATCTACTTTAAAAATAACTTATTTTTAAAATAGAAGTTAATTTTCTGAAGTTCGGTGAAAGAAATATGCAGTAATTTTAGCATACAGCAACTCGATGAGTATTAAGTCAAAAGAAAGAGCAACGAGTTGATTTAATACCATAAAGTCATGTGTTAAGATGGCCACATGGTCTGATTAAAGAGAAATGAACAGTGTTACGAAATGTATACAAAATTATAAAAGTCTGGTAGTCAGAAACAAGAAGCTTCAGAATGCTCAAATCACAAAACAGATACATTTTCCAAAAAGACTCGGTCCTAATTTCAGAATAATTTACGAACCACTGATTCTTTTTTAAAATTCTAAGAATACAAATTGTAAATCTTTTGATTATTACCTATAATACACGACTAAAATAAAGATGAATGTTAATTACCATTTTATAGGAGATAAGAAGCATTGTTAAGATGTAACGGTGTTGTCCATTGATCCAATAATATTTCCAATGTTAATTCAACATATTTCCGATGCTATTCTGACATTAATTCGTCCAATGTCAAAATTAAATATTCATATATTATCAGCATTTAACTTTGGACAAATATCAACGCCTAATAAATAAAATAATCTAATACTAGTCTCCAAAATGAAATATCCGTAAAAAATATGAGTTCAATAGCAGGTACTAAATTTAATATATGTATAACGAATTTTGATTCAGTATTTGTATTCTTACGACATGGCAATATTTACCTATTAGTCTCTACATAATATTTTTCATTTTATTATTTTTAAATGAATTTTATATTAAGCATCAAAATATATTAATTAAATAATGACACAAATTAAAATCATACTAATTAAGTTAGATAGAGATAATGTTATAATAATATTAAAAAATAATTACTGAAGCATGACATAAGTGTGCAGAAAACAGAATTCAAGTGTGTAGAGAACAGAAATCAAAATCTGTTCAAGAGAAAAAATCCATCGAAACTGATGGAGAAGTATGAATTTCATCACGTACGTCAAATCCCCACCAAAAATCAAAACCAATATTACTCTCTCTCGTGTTTTCTTCTTGTTCTTTATCGTTAAAATATAAGTTTTACAGTGCTCTCCTCTGTTTTCTCTCAATTGTGCTAATCGTCATCATTTTCATCTAGATTAACATTTTTATTTCGCCAAATTTCGTATTTATTTTTTCATAAAAGTTCCTTTTATTGTTCCCAACCCATTATCATGTCACTAGGTGAGTCGCCATTAGAAAAATTGTCTTATCCTTTAGTTCTACTAAGCGAGTCACATCCACTAAAGTTTTCCATCATCTTATAATCTGAGCGGGTCGCCGCCATTAAATTCTATCCTTTAAACTTATATTAAAAATAAAATGAATTCACGCAAATAAAAAATTATACTGTCACGAAAATTTATAAATATTTATATTACTCAAATGTAGATTATAACTCGGATTACCGATTACTGTCTTTTTCTACTGCCCTAAGTTTCAGTTGTAAGCTTTTAATACATTCATATATGCACATTACGATACACTTTTTACTCATTTTTATTCTGTCTACCAGTAAATCCTCATAATTAAGTCTCTCTTATATATTGCAACCAATGGAACGCCGACCCCTCAATCTACCGTCCTTGTTTCGGCTTTATTTAAACATTTGCAGGTCTAGACGTAACAGGACCAAACGTCATATACATTAATATTCATATTTTTAATATTCGAATATTGGTTCGATATATTACACATAAATAATATAAAAAATATATGTGTTACACATAAATAATAATAAGAAGCAATTATTTTTCTCATAATTACGACAAATTTCTAAGCTATAACTACTAATTTCAAATTTCATTTTAGAGCAACATTTATTACAGATATTTCAGTTTTGGTATTGATCAAGCATTAGATACTAACAATAGATAAATATTTGATTCGGGCATTAGACAATTTTCAGAATCAGTGTTGGAAAAACGTTGGAAATTCTATTGAGCAAAAGAAAATATTCCTATGTTATGCCAATATTCTACAACATTTTTTCTGTATAGGACACAAGCGTAGTTATTTGCAGTCCATACTTAAACAAATTATGGCCACTGATAAATACCATATTCAATAATTAACATATATCCGTGCCAATACATATCTTGTTCATAAATGTGCAATTTCTGTATGTATTTGCGCGTGCATATAAATTATATAAACTCCAATTGTAACTATTTCTCGATCATACTAATGAAATAAATATTTTAGAATTATTTTTATTCCTAATGATATTATTCTATATACTCTATAATTGAAGTTGTTCAATATTAAAAGTATTCGATCGGAAAGTGAAATGAACAAGTTTCTATAGAGCCCTGCACTTCTACAAAATGCTAGATATAAAATGTATAATATTTT
>JABFOX010002589.1:0-11249 GCA_022817665.1 Axea sp. ZL-2020 | reverse complement strand
TTTGCAATTTAATAATACGTGAATAATATTCTACTTAATTTCAAAATGTAAAAATAAATCAGTTCATAAGTTTAATTCAGATTCCATTTTAATTTATTATATAGCTCTGGTAATTTATTATTTAATAAATTGTACATTTTTCAATGCATAAGCCGATTTTCATGAATAGTGAAGTTTAATAATTCAAAAATAAAATTATAACTTTAATTGATTCTATCAAGTTTTCTTCATTTTCATTTAAAGTTTGCTATGACGCAACTGTTAAAAAGTTGCCTTTAGACTAAACTATTAATATCTCTATATCTTAGTTTTTGGTTGAAATAAGAGAATTCTGTGCCTTTTACAGTAAAGGCACATATATTCTGTAAATTCATCAGAAAAATTAAGACATTTGAAAACATTGGAAACTCGTTAAATTGCATTTATCAATTTGTTTAGCACAGAAATAATTGCTGCATAAATTTTGCAAATTATATATATATGTTTTGGATGAATTGGAATTTTATCGCATTAATTGTTACCTGCAAAAAATTGCACTGTGTATAATCTGAAAATTAACTCGGCTATTTTTTTTCTTCAACATTTTGTTAAAAATGAAAAATCATAAAAGTGCACAAATTTAAAAACGTTCCACGTAATCTGGTGACTCGTCCTATGACACGTTTGAAGTTTTTCTCGAATAAAAAAAGTCACCGTTTCGTAATTAAATTTGTCTTCGTTTTACAGACGCAAAATAGTTACGGTTGAAAAATCGCAAGTTAAAAATCGTGATTTATCTTTATGAGCAATATTTATTTATTTGCAGAAACTGCAACCACAAAACAATTTTAAATAACAATCCTTTTTGTCTGACCAGCTGACCTTTTGTAAAATCATTACCGACGCTGCTGTATCGCAAATGAGTCAGTCTGTATTATCAATGCATGCAATTTAATATTTAAACAAATCTACTCGGCGGTCTTTTAGAAAGATGCAATCGCCATCTCTGCTGTTTTTATATTTCTCAATTCATCGATCATAATGAGCCGCATTTAACTTGATTTACCAACGAAAAACTTAATTTAAAATTTCATAAAGTCTAATGTTGCTCGATGCAATTTAATACAATTTTAAAAGAACGTTCTAATGAAAAAATACCAATTATGATATTTTTTAATCAAGATACGAACTTTGCGAAAACTTTTATCGCGTTAATATTTCAACTTTATTTTCATAAAGTTGTTATTATTTTATTGCAACGCGATAAAGCGGAATTAATGAAATTGTGTAAATGTATTTAAGTTATTCTTCTCCAAATCATAAATTTTTATATGAGCCGAAGATTCACAAATCACGTTGGGATGAAAAAATGTTTAGGTTTAGCCATCATTTGAGACTTGCATATATTGCGCTTGATCGTTAAAGTATTATTTATCCATGTTATTATACGCGTATTCAACGCGACTGACTGAATACGAACTTCGTTTGACGTTCGCAAGACATAAAAGAGACAAATTTTTCTGGTTTATAATTAAATCAGCATTCTTTCTCCTCAGTCTTCCTATTCGAGCTCTTACTTTTCTTCCACCTGTTTTACCCGAGGACATGAAACTCCATTCATTTAGAACTGCAAATCATACGGTATTTTTCTAAGTCAAAAAAAGAAAAGAAGTAGAAAAACCGCTTCCAAGATCGACAAATGAAGTATTTTATGAGTTTCAGTTTTGTTATTTTTGCAATTGTGCCAAATATAATTAATCGTTCCAACATGAACATTATTATTTTAGCACTTAATCAAGTTCGTCAAACTGAACAGATTTAATTGATCGATATTGTTATATATTTAATCTAAATATATTAACTGATTTATTTCACAGATTTTGCATGTATAAGGAATTGATCTGTAAATTGAATCACTTAGGATAATAACAAAGCTTGTAAATAAATGCGTATTCAAAAGTGATGCCAGATTTATTAATTAGTAATAGTATCAATTTTGAATAATTTCTGAATTTCATTATTTTCATCCAATTCAATCATTTTCATTGACTTTATCAGTTACGTCATGCTTGATTCAGGTTAGTTATTACACATTAAACATTTTTGTCATTATTACCTTCATATAATAT
Source organism: Axea sp. ZL-2020 (assembly GCA_022817665.1). Lineage (NCBI taxonomy): Eukaryota > Metazoa > Arthropoda > Insecta > Hymenoptera > Scelionidae > Axea > Axea sp. ZL-2020. The sequence continues at coordinate 9,141 of JABFOX010002589.1, read as the reverse complement.
TAATTTATAATTATATTATTATTAAATTAGTTTTCATTTAATTAGTTATGCACGTTTCATAAATATTATCACGTTTAATCAATTTCAATCAGTTTGTCAGATTCGTAAAGTGCAATTATTTTTATTCATACGATTAGTTAAATAAATTGTAATAAATTTTGGAAATTGAGATAAAACTTTTTATGTATCTTAATTTTTATTAATTATGTCAACAGAAAAATGTGCATATGTTAGAAGCTTATAATTTTGCCACTCATATTCCTTTATTTCTGTTTAAAGAGTGCAAAATTATGCAAGATCATAAGATACGATTTCATTGCGTCCGAGTGATTATTGCAAGTTGCTCGCATAATTGCTGAGGTATCACAGATGTTTTAGACATAATGCATGCTTAAACTTAAAGTTAATACCTTTACAACTCTATTTATTTTACATATCTTACAGTTATTTTATATTCTATACCAGTTATGTATAGGAATTATATAAGGAAGTAGTAAAATTAATTTTCGTATGGAACTGTCATACGTGTTACACATTTTGTTGATTTCATCAGTTACGTTTATTAGAATCAATTTTATTAATCATGTTATTTATAATTATATTAATTGCCATATACTTGATTAATTTCATAAAATTCAAACTTTCCTGATAAAATCACACGAATTGGGATTTATTAGATAATGTCATTAGAATTTTGTAACGTAAATTTCTTGGTTATTCCAAATTGAAGATATGACGAAAAAAAGTATGCGCAAGACTGGGACGCTTTCGTTCTATCATTCAAGTTCATTATTCACTACAATCACTGCAATTCACGAAATTATATAAAAAGTTTTGATCACTTCATTTCTAATTGTTTGGCTTATTTTTATTGTCAGGTCTCAACTAAGAATTATCCGAAAACCTTTGTTATCAAATTCCAAATAATTCTAATTAAATGTTGTACATCATTTTAAGACGAGGTATCAGGGGCTTATTTTGTTTCAGTTTTATCTCGTTCATATATATTGTTTACACTTTTACATTGCATTACGCATACGTTAGTAGACAAGAATGGAGTTAGTATATATATTTTTAATACAAATTATGTCATGCATTATATTTTCAGTAACTGACTAATGCGGAATTCTGTAAGTGTGGAAGAATTTGTTCATATTAAAAATATAAACTTTTTACCGACGTGTTTTGGAATACACATCCACTTGTTTGATTATAAGTATAAATTTGCAAACTGAACAAATTTTCTTGCTGTTATAGAATTCCACTCTGGTTAGTTTACCACAATATAATGTGTGATGCCATTTGTATTTAAGAAGACACTGACACCGTGATGCATGGCATCAATAGGAAAGTTTAACACGTGGTGATACCCATTTTTTATTAGCAAAACAAAGGTATTGTGTAATATAAAATATTCATGATTAAATAAATTTTCTGTTATGATTTTATTTGATTATTATTATACACTGAGAAAGAAGACTTAAAAAGTACTGTAATGGTAACAACTACTAAGAATACATTTAATAGTGTTATTAAATATAAAACTATAAATTATTTATATGTGTTATATAAAAAAATTGGAGTATTGTTTAGCATTACGCCGCACCTCTCTCTTCAGCAAGTATTTTCTGAAGCAATTTTTGACGCTGTTTACGAGATGAATAAAATTTTGAAGTGGAAAACTGCATGAGTTGCATACATTAACATGTAATAATAAATAGTCAGCAATTATCAAATATGAGTACAAATTAAAATACGCCCTTTTGGGTTTATTTTTTATCAATTCTAACAGTGTTTTGTCGTAGAACTGAATTATAAACACGATTAATATTTAATTTAGCGATTTCCTAATGTTTATTATCAGTTAAATCAAACTCATGTTAAGGAATTTCATTCATCAATCAAGGAATAATTTTTATAAAAATTATGTATGCTCAGATGGAAGAAATGTAGTATGCATTTAATGTGCTAAATTATTGCATACTGATTTATTAATCAGCTGTGTTTCTTTTGAAATCACTTATTGAACGGGAATACATATTTTACAAATTCACACATGTATACATTATAAAATAAATAAAATAAAACGTATCTTTTATAATGAAATTGGAAACGTTTTTAATCTAGAATAATGTATTTCATTTTAATAATATTGTAAACAGTAAAATATTTTTATTGTTTGAATATTTTCGATTGCAAACAGTGACAAACTCATGTCAAACAAAAGATATTTATTACTATTTATTAATATTTGAAATACACGTATTAATTTTATTAATATTATAAGATTTTCAAAATGTAAACAATAGTCCGAAATTCTACAATAGTTTGATAATTTCAGAAATACTACAAATTGAATAAAATTTGACAAATGTTAAAATTATTGAAAATTTGGAAAATTTAAATAATATCAAAATCTTTGATGGTGGTTAAGATTGAGGAAAATTCAATTTTATACGCAATAATTAAATTAAAACGAAACTGCATAAAATTTTTAAATTGACAACTTTGTTCTATAGTGAACACGTTGAAAAGTGATTAAGTATAGTTATCATACAATTGCCCAGAACCACAGGCATAATGAAATAAGTAGACCATTATACTCAAACTAATAAAATTCATTTTAACAGTTGTCATGTGTAATTCTCAATTTTACCATACATAATAATTCATTGAATTTCATTAAGCAGTTTCGCTGATTTTATAAAGTGTAATTAATAACATTGATTGCATACTTTTTATAAATTACACTTGTTGTATTAATTTTGGAATTTAGTTTCATAAAATCACCATTGATTTGATGGGTATTACCAGCTTTGTTATTATCAGTCACATTAAAAATTAATGACTCAGCTTCTTCCTCGCAGAATTAAGATATTGCTTGTAACACATATTGTACCATTGTATATTGATTAACTTTTCTTTGTTCAACACAAACTTTGAATTGATAATTTCTGCTTCATAATTTGATTAAACAAAAATACATTACAAGTACGAACACACCATCATGACAATCTGAGAATTTTGCTATCTTATTTGCAAAACTGTAACAATACTTTTGTCTGGTGAATGAATGAATGATTATCGCTGCCAATTTTGGTCATTACTGCTCCATTCTCATTTGTAGAAAGCAATAACTCGTGTTAAAAATTAAACAGTCGTTAAGTTTTCTTGTATACATATACTGTTTGAAAGCGCTGTTTAGGCAGTTCGTTCTTCAATCAAACTGAAGCACAAGCATATACATAAATACTCATTTTTTCGTACTCATCGGTGCAAAGTACGAATTTGCATGAGCGAATCATAAGCAAAAAAAATTCGAATCTATTTATACTATTAAAAAAGTCTAACAACAATATAACGTTGCTGAAGTTAATTTAATTTCAATTTCTAATTGCATTTTCAGCAGACGTGCAAAGTTTTCTCACAGGTGTATGATTTGCCATGATGAAACATGCAAGCAAGGTTAGATTTAATGTACCTTAAGCGTTCCATTAATGAGGTTTCTTGTGTCGTATATGTGTTGTTAGATTAATTTAAGTTGGATGTCGTTTGTGCTCCCCAAACCCCGAAATCGATATCGTGTAACTATGCAATAATATAATAATAATATTAAATATTGTTGTACGTCAACTTTGTAATATATAATAGTCAATGAGTGGTCAATACCTCAGAACTTCAAAAATATGCATGGCATTATGTTTTTCATAACTGGCAACTTGCAACAGGAATATAGAATATTATATAAAGATATTGTACAAACATTTATGTAAAATTATCATGCTTACACATGATAGTAATACTGCAAATGCAGTATTCACACGAGTTTGTTATTTCGGAAAATTCACTTTTCGCATGTATCATTTAATTTACAATGCGGTATAACAGATATCGTTACGCAAGTATCGTCAGTTTTCCTGCTGTAAGGAAGTACGAATGAATGATTAAAAAGCTGTAAATAATTAGTAATTCAAAAATATTAATACTATTATAATATATTATATTTCTACCTATGTTAAGTTTGCTACACGCTACGATGATTCTTCGCATACCTTTTCTCTCCGTACACCGTGCAATCTCTGTTCGCAATGTTAAATTCGTTTAAATTTTTGTTCGTACAAAACCGAACAAAAAGAAATAAATGAAATTTAACGAGATTGAAGTAGAAGATTCTGAGTTATTAGTTTTTGAAGTAGTTTTACAACGTGATTGTTTACGTGCAGTTTTTTTGCGTGTAAAAGGCGATGTAAAATTTCGCTGAAAAAAGTGATGCAAAGTTTCGTTGATAAATTATTATTTTTCAAATCATACTTTATCAATGCCTTTACTTTGAGCAATTTTAATAAATGCAACAAATTCTACAAATCTTATCTATTTAACCGAACGTTAGCCACGGCTGAAATTTGATCAGCTTGATCAATTACACCAATTTCAGTAATTGAATTTTACATATATTACATCGTTATTAATCAATCGTTATTTTTGTTAATGATATCACGCTTGTCAACATTAATCAATTAATTTCGTTGTTAAACGAACAGTTGTACAATTTCTCGAGTTATGTTTAATAACATTTTTGCGCTTTCTGCTTTATTACGGATATATTTATGCATCCTTCGTTCCCTCCTACGCTGCTAATGAAATGAAATAAGTGACCGAGCTATAAAATTGTAATTCCGTATAGCGATCCAAACAGGGTCAATTAACGAATTACCTGGAGCATGGTACATTTTTCACCTAAGAACTGTGGCCAGGAATAATTCCGAGTGAAAGGATTTCTTCTTTAATTAAAACTCTGCGTAATTAAAGTACGTAATCCGGAATGATAAAGAATACACGGTTTTTCGTGTCTTGTGAACAACCGATAAAAAGAGAATAGAAAATTATGATCAATTTCAGGGAGAAATTGTGCGCGACCTTTAATTTATCTCTTCGCTTAGATTTATCATCGTTGCTTGAAATCGAAGAAGAGATTAATAAACGGAAGGTTTGAAATAAACTAAACATGGAACAACTATATGTGCCAGAAATACCAACAAATGTGATGCAATTGAAGCGATGCATCGTAAAATTTCTAACGCACTCGGCACGTTTTAGAACGAGGAGAAAAAGTGCGAAAGTAGTCAGACGTTTGTTCGAAAGTAGCAAAGACAGTGGAGACGCCATTTCCGTTCGGTACAGTTTCTTTTACAACCGTTTTGCTTGTCTGTTCAGAAACTGGAAATTTAAGCAATTGCTGTTTTAAGTTTACGTATTAATCAGAATTGACAGAGGTATGAGAAAAGATTGGAATTACGACTGAAATTATAAATCAAACGCTCCTGGGTCAATGAATGAAAATGTACACATGCAAGCATGTGTCATTTTTGGTCACTTAAATACGCGTATTAAAAATTTGGGAAATAATGTAAAGAAATAAAAGTCATTAAGTAGGAAAACATGGCTGTATTTTGGATTCAAATAGTAAAGTATCAGGATACTTTTTTTTTCGTGATGAATGTCAATTTTTAAATTTATTACGAGTTCGTTACAATTAAAAAGTTAAAATTGCATTACAATTCATCATAATTCCAACGCTTGCCAAATTACTGAATATATTTTGAATCTCAGTGATTGTATGTTAAAAATTGTTTTTATTTACCTTTGAATAAATTTGTGCTATTTCATTGTTATCATTTCTTAGGTGTTTACTATAAATCATTTATTTATTCATTTTCTAAGCAAAAAAGAAACTGCAAAATTTGCAGTGTTTGAAAAGAATCAAACTCCGAAGCATTGTACAATAAAAATTAATTTTACCTTGAAATCATTGAAAATGTTTGGTGGAAATGAAACGTAACGAAGCATTTCTCTTTTCATTTAAAACGAATGAAATTCTTTAATCCAAATAACACACAGTGCCAAATAATCAAATTAAACGAAACGACATAATCAGTAACCGCTGCGTTTGTGGTTTCTGCGTCAGCACGAAAAATTATGGTATCAAAATGATTCGAATTTTAATTCGAACGATTCGACGACACAGAGTTTCGCACAATCACTTTGTGTCGAAAACCTAACGCGATGAGCCATTCAAATTCACGTTGAATTATTCATATAGTTTTTCGAATTATGAATGAAACGATGTGAAAATTTGTAGTGTTGTATACTTTAATGAAACGAACAAATAAATAAGCTCATTTATTTTTTTCTGTTTCATCCCCCGTCAAAAGAAGTGACAACTTTTTAGCGCAAAAACTCCCACATTGACGGTGCTTGAAAAAACTTAAAAGACAAAGTAGACATAGGATCTGATCAATGAAAGTTTCATATTTCTTTTTCTAAATCTAACCGGGTATCTTTTACCATCGACCCAGTCGACGATATTCTTTACTTTCAGTTTGCGACTCGGAATGGCTCATCCTTTGAGCTTTTATATCAAAAGCAATTTTCGACTATGTTGCGTTATTATGCATGTGCAAATTTAACGTTTGGGGTATCAACGGCGAATGAGAAAGTATTCGAACGCTCTAAAGACTTTGCTGCTGAAAACTTAAGCGAATGAAAAATGAACAAGTAAATCCTTATTGCTTACTTTGCTTTGTTTATTCACCGTTATATCGCGAAATCGAAGTCCGGTAAAAAAAAATTAAATGCGTATCTGTTACTTAATTTTAATAACTCGTGTTTATTTTACAAAATGTAAATACGTTTTTAATCACTTTTAAGAGGAAACAAATTGCTAGGCTTTGAAAGAATAATTATAGCAACGTGAAATTAAAGCAAATGAGATGTGAATGCAAACAATGTTTGATAAAATTCCATCGACTGATTAATTCTTTAACGGGCTCTTTATTTTTTACGATTAATTAAAATATTAATCAACGACAAACTGAGAGTGCGTTTATGATGTATTACTTTTACGCGCCTGTTGAATAAAATATAATGCAACATGTGTAGCTTTTTACAAACAAATGTAAATACTTCGTGGCATGTAATTTTGTCGTTAATTTTATACGCACTGATTCATAAAATTGAAGGTTAAAATCAGTTCTCGTTTGTACAGCAGGTTATGCATCGCGTTTATGTCATTTATATTCGTAAATTAAAGGTTAAAATCATGTTAAAAGGAATAACTTTTGTGCAACATTTGGCGCAGTATAAAACGTTTATGTCGTTACTGATATCGCAGTCGCGCGTTGAAAAAGTTACTCTCCGGTACAACCTCTGTTAGCTGCGTTGTTATTAATTCAGTTTTATTATTCAAATATATGATCAAGAGTTAAACCTATTCGTGCAAGTTCGTGCTGATTTGTTTGAAAAAAATCGAACGCGCTTTAAACAATTTTATGCTTTCATAAGAGAATATCATTCTCTTATGAAATCGCGCTTAAGGCAATCTTAAATATTTATAGGATAGAATAATCCGCCATTTTTCAATCGACATTTTCAACCGCGAATAAAATCCGCTTACCATTATCGAAATTCCTCTCAAAAAAGTATATGCTCAAAGTTGCCATTCGCAGTTACTGGATTTTATTAATGAACAGAGGGTCTTTTTTGAAGCGAACAAATAAATTTAATTAATCTAGTATTTAATTATACGAAACTCGTTTTATGAAATTATAATTAATACGTGCACAATAATTTTACCATTATAGGTTGAGTTGTTCCACTCATTGTACAATATATATAAAGGCAAGTTGGAATAAAAGTTACTAACTGAAAAAATAACAGGTGATTAAGATTAAAATTGATGAAAAACTGATGAATCGTTCGGTGGAATGTTTTTTGCACGGATGATTAAAACCAACCGAAAATGTAATGAAGTTTACCGAACGGTTTGTTAATTTTTTCTTAGTTGAACTCTTGTTTTTCTTTCTCTGTAGTTTGATGATTTGCTATGAATATTTCGCGAATTACTTTTACAATGTTTCACCGCGCACAATATTCCACGTATCTGAAAAATCATTCCAGCAGCGTATTTGTTAAATAAAAGGGGATACGTTGGCATTGGTGTCGGAATTATTCGGTGCCAAATATTTCCGACTGGGACGCAACACCCAATTATGCATTAATCAATCAATGCGCGGTATTATTTCTTGTCCATAAAAAGCGTGAAAGATCAAACGCGTGGTTCTTCGGCTTCGAATGTTGAATGAAAAGAAAAAAAAGCTCGAGGTTTAAGAAGCTCAAAAGAAGCCGAGACGCGCATTTGATGCTGCGCATAAATTTGCACGCGCGCTGTAAATTTTATACCCGACTAATCAATTTCATCAAAATGTAAATAAACGCGCATCATCTATGCGCGATCGAAATTTATGAAACGTATATCACGCGCGTTGCCACAGCGATACCCCGGGAATAATTCATTCGCGTCAGTTTCTGAATTTATATCTTCGATTTCGTGCAACTTTTGCTCAGCTTCGACTTGTTTTGATGCTTTTTCTTAACTCTGCAATCCGATTTAATTGAACCATTAAACCGCGCATAAACTCGACAATGCGGAATCATAAATGTGTACGAACTATAAATACGCATTTATTTTCAATAAAAATTATGAACCGAACAGATTTCGGAATCGTCGGTCTGGTTTTTTTTCCCCTGGACGAATTCTTGTGCTAGAAATTTAAAAGAAGGGAGCGTTTCGAAGATTTACCTGATGGAAAGCTCGGCATAAAACAATCGTGCTTTACGGTGAGACGCGTTCGTGTTTCATTTCGCCTCTTAAGCTAGTCATTAAAACTTGTCGATTTGTAGGAAGTCGCGGAGTCGCTTTGAATTGAAAGATACGAGCCCCAAGACCATGCAGTAATACAGACAGTTTTTCAAACGTGGGAAACCGGGCCAACATTAAATTGATATGGGCAACTGACCGTTGTCCAAGCATCGAAATAAAACAATGTTTTTGCACTGCTATTCGCTAATATCGTCTACCCAGACTGGTCTAATATCAGTAAAAGACGCTTAGCAAATAATTATAAGGCCGATATAAATTGTCGATATTATGAAATTGCTCGTAATGAACATCAGGAACTAACATAGTCAACGTCAACTGTTCAGATTAGCTTGATATTTTATGCTGGTGTAGGACTAACATTAACTTTTGACACGTTTTTAATATCTGTAACTGATGTTGAAAATCGAAGTTGGATTAACGTT
>JABFOX010002588.1:0-11251 GCA_022817665.1 Axea sp. ZL-2020 | reverse complement strand
GACGAAGATCTTATGATAATTAATTTGTATCAAAAAGTATAATAACTTATGTGGAACAAAGTATCCGTCATGCATATATCTCTCATCGATTGCGTATGCTTAAACTTACCTTGCAGATCTCCGTGCTAGCATAATACTTTTCTGGGGGTGGTGGTATGGGCGGTGGATTAGATGGATATTCCTCTACTGACGAAATATCTAACCATCCAATTGGTCGTGTAAGATTGATTGCTGTGTTAGGCAAAAGTGAAGTGACTGACTGTGCTTCGGGAACTCCTATCCGCGTCGTAACAGAAAAAGAAACATGCACTATAGTTAAGATTAAGATGGTCATTAGAATTTGTTATGTATCTTAAACAAATTCAAACGCAATGATACTTAGTTTCGTCCATAAATATACAAAATACTTAAGAAAAAAGTGAATAAAATAGTATTATTCAAAAATACACAGAAAAATGTTTTTTAATTAAAGTATTTACGTTTAGTAAATTTCAGAAATTAAGTTTAAGTAAGACAGTTACGTTTTTACGAAATTTGAAAATGATTTTTATTTAAAAAGTTATAGTACATTAGATATCGAAACTCAATATATATGATAATTTGTATAATAAGTATTTCTTTTGAATATTGTGTAACATGTGTTATAACAAGTGCAACGCATGGCAAACGATTGTTCGAACGCGAGATATTATCAGTCGACGTTGCTGTGCGCAAACTTGTGTATTGGTACCCATTGTTATCTTGCGACAGTTGATAAGCATAAAGTTTATTACAATGATTCCAAGATACTTGTGCTTAAACGTGCGTTACACCGAATTTCCGCACATCGCACTTAACTCCAACACAAATTCAAAAGTGAAATTTCAATTATGACATGAACATCTGATTTATTATTTAATATAATATAATTTCTTAATTGTCTATGTAATTAAGAAAATCAAAATTATCAACATTTTCTATTGTTTGAGAAGATGTTTAATTTAGAAATATCCATAAAATTTTTAATTCTGATTAATTAAAATGATTTTTTCCGCAATTTCAGTTTTCTTCTCAATTTATTGACGTAAGAATAGTAAAAATACGAATGTTCTATTTGAATATTTACAAATGTTAGATTATAATATCATAGCGTACATTAACGTTTTTTCATTATTTTTTATATTTTAACTTTTAATGCATATTTTTTTAAATAAAAAAACCTACAACTCTAAAATAATATTGACTTTAAATAAATTTCCTTGGTCTGCAAATTGAGAATTAATTACATTTAAGTTTCACTGTCTCCTCTGAGGTTTTGTTCAAATAATATGATACGTTAAATTAAATAGATGAATGTGACTGAAAACTAGTTCATATGATTACTAGTAATATAGAAATTATCAATTTGGTTGAAATATGAAGGTTTTCAGAAAATGTATGAATAATTTTGAACTTATAGTATATTAAATATAGTTCGTCAAAATGCATGAACATAAATTATCATTGAAAACACGAAACAAATTTTTGACCACAATTTCAAACCACTCGAACTACGCATTACGATATAACAAATTGCACATGCTATTCTAAAAATTAATACTTAACTTCACGTGGCAGTATGTTAACTTTGAAATTAGTAAATTTTAATGCATGTTCAACTGCTTCTCATGAAAACAAGACTTAAGTGATGGAAGGAAGTAATTATTTATCCTTGCGCTTTTGGTTTTGAAAAGTTATTTGAAAATTCATATTATTAATATTGCCACTTTTTCTCCTTTATTCCCAGAGAAAACTTTACAGGATATATTTTTGAACGATATAATGTGCGGCGTGTTTGTAAGAAACCAAATAATCCAGCGGCTTTCATCATTTCCTACTTTAATTAGCAATGTTTGCTTTCGGTTAATTTTCGTGATGTATTTCATATTTTATGAACTGCACAGAATTCAGAACGAAGTCCCAATTTCCCTTAGATTAAATTAAAAGATAATACAACCTCTTGTAAGTAATCGTTAGCTTTATGCAGGCAGTGTTATTATTTTATTTTTCCTGATCAAACAATAATTTTGAATTAATAAAGCATCAATGTCATTTAAAAATCTTTCATTACATAAGAATTCCATTTGGCATCTTCCTGATGATGTCCAATTTTCGTAAATAAAAATTCTACGTATAATAAAACATGCATCTAAATCGATATATGTATTGTTTGTAACTATATTCATGTTTTTTCTGTATTTATTTATTAAATTTATTTATTATGTCGCTCATATATTTTTTATACTAATTATAAATAGTTTAATATATATATTGGATGTAATAAATAATTGTCTCGATTTATTCCACTGAACTACCATTATTCATATTTTTGTACATTCTTAAAAACGTGTACAAAATTGGGTCACGTTTATATAGCGTTAGCTAGCGTATTTTGTAGATTGCAATATCGATATGATACCTGTATAATCCGAAGTAGTTTTGTGTAGTTGTGGAGTGGTGGTCGCGGTATACGCCCCTGGATGGTACTGCTGTGGCAACGGTGGACAAATTGGTCCCTTGTTTTCACTCTCCTCCACTGAAACCTGCCAAATATGGAGCACGTTATCGTTAATGCATTTGACATTTATGTGCACGCTCCAGCGTGCTATAACGCGAATCTCGCGGAGTAAAAGGGAACAAGAACCGACCACGAATTCAAGCGTTGAAGGCCGCTTGATATTAACAGATCGTGATACAGAATATCCCGCGTGCAAGCGACATCATCCTGGACCGTACTTGTATGATTATCATATTACGCTCGCGAATTACATGTCCCCGCAATAAAGTTATCACAACAGCGCTTCTAATTCAGCAGATGAAAAGAACAGATAAAAAAGTAATTGCGTTTCTTATCAACAGTTAATGAAATAAAAACAAAAAGTATATTTAAAAAAAATATTAATAAAATTGGTTAAATCTTTCGTTTATTAGTCCAGTGAAACTTATAAAACTCTTTTTTTCTACTTCTGTCATCGTTAAATCGATGATAATTAAATCACAGCAGTGCATATTTATATTCATAGCATAAAAAATACTTAGTTCAGTAATTTGTATAATTATAATAAATTATAAATTCAATTTATTACTGTTATTAATATTATTACTTCAGAAATGAAGTCAGAGAATTTGGATAAACTTAGCACTTAGGCTGATGTAAATTTTAAACAATATTTAAATTAATTTAATATAAAGTTAAATGATAATTAAAATCTAAAAATATTGTAGAATTTATCAAAGTTTAATTGAATAATTTATTTCTATTAGTATGCATAAGATATTTCTAAATAAAATACATTTTTTTAGTAGTATACCCTTACATTTGGTCAGACAACATTGATTAATGTATTACCTTTTAAAAATCACAAACTATTATTTTTATTAAAAATAATTATAAAATTGAATCAAAATATAATTAATTATTATTGCATAATTAATTGCAAGTTATTCAACAATATGAATAATTCATAAACAATTTTCTAGTACGTCTTTGTTAAATGTATAGTGATTGTTTAAATCCACATTATATAACATAAAATGCAAGGTACCGCGCAAAGCGGTCTTTATAGGTGGCATAGAAGTGGCAGCGGAGTGTCTTATCTCACAATACTCTTTATCACCTTTCCCGTAAGTTTATGGTTGGAAGACAGAACTTGATATCATTGCTCAGGAAATTAACAGCTTTATAAGGAACAATAATAATTTCAATACTTTAATAATAAGCAATAAAAACATTAAAAAGTGTTTACCAACAAGAGCATTTATTATTTTATTCAGAAATGATTGTAAATAAAATTCTAATATTAATATGTGTAATGAGATATTTGATTCTGTATATCATAATGTAAAACATGAATTGTTGGTTTATTGTAATAAACAGTTCAATTTATTACTTACATCGATTTTTGTGTACTTTTAATATTGGGAAACGGTTGGAGGAGGGTGTTAATTTCCGTTTCAAGAACATTTTGGTACGTTAGGGTGAGATGCTATGATGCTTTCGTCCGTTAAGATAAGATTACCACTTAGCTATCACAATTCTACACGAATCTCTTATCTTGAGTACTGTTGTAGTACTTGCAAACTTTTTTATAATATTTTATATATTACTAATTTAAACATTTATGTTGGTTATTAAAAGAATTTGGTAAAAATAGTTATGTAATCCTAATGAAATTCCAGGATAATAATTAAGATGATTTTTAACAAAAAAAGAAAACCAAATATATGTTTTAATAAAATAAAGAATAAAAAAAGACGATAGACTAAGATAAGAAAATATATCTAACGTTTTATATAGTATTTCACGTAATTACTGTAACGATATGAGCATTGAAAAAGCAAAAAGACAACAATTTAAATACGAAATATATGAAACAGAAAGAACTTTAATAAATCATGAAAAGAATATATAATCATTCCTTTGATGTTTAATGAAATAAAATCTTATATACAATAGAATAATGACTAAACAAACTAACCAAGGAAATGGTACATATAATTAAAAATGAGCATTCACTTAATGGAAAAACAAATTAAGAAAATACGAATATTATTAGTATATATTATATGGACAATATTCATTATAGTTATATCATATTGTATGATATAAATACGATTTAATGTAAGTATACTCGATTTTGGTCGGGTTCATTTTAGCCTATAATAAATAACAAAGTGTAATATGAATCTTATTTTCACAATTTCATTTCGAATCTTAATTAATATTTGCACACTGTTATTTTATGGCAGGACTACAAATTTGGTGTACAGATAATTATATTGTACATTGATTTGAAAATACCAATGTATGATTAAAAATGTGTCTTTTATTGTAACTAATAATAAATCAGAAATATGATTCGAAACGTCAGTAATACTGCAAATAAATGTTATTTTAGTTTAAAAGGGTTTCATTGATCAACTTTAATATCGATCAAATTTTAAATAATTTTTATTGTATACATAAAATATAATATTTGTACAATATTTTTTTAGAGTAATTGTATGACATTTTTTTTTAACATTATCAAATTCTTTATAATATATAATATAAAATATGAAGTAAATATGTCATAAATCATAATGCATAACGCGTAAATGAAAGAAATTGAGACATTTTTTATAATTCATAAGCCGTAAATAATTTTAACTTTAAATTTTCACCGAGATGCCAAAACTTTTCTTGAGTTGCACCAATAAGTATGCTAGCGAACATTAATATTTAACAAAATGCTTGATGCAATCACGAGAACATGGAAATGGGAAGGATTTCAAATATTCAAATGCCCAGTTCTCAGGTTTAGATTCGATTGCTCGGCATCTCGGAGGATAGCATATCTTCGTGCTTTGTGCATCAATGACAAAACTCGAAAACTCATTAACACTTCTCGGTTGCATAAGCTAATAGTTTACGACATCGAACAACCAAAAACAAGAAGCCGAAGCACGATTCCTCAAAATACACGAATCATAGACTGTGTTTAAATAATTCAAGTTAACCAACATAAAAACACTTAGCATCATGTTTACTATTATATGAGTAGTGAAACAACTAGAATGATCGCTTGAATATACGGTAGACTTGGTTCTGACGTAATCGACACTGAATAAGGAACTTTTCCAATTAGCGACACTTCATTGTGATTTCATATTCCCACAAGCCAACATCGAAACTGACGTTACTGCGTGAATAATTAGTTTTTAATTGCAAGGATTTTACACAAACAAGTTCGGTGTTAAACGCATTTATGTAACAGAATGGATACTTTGCTGGAAAAATGATTTTTAATGAAAATTAAAGTAATAAGATAATTAATCTTTTGAGGAATGAACTTTTACATCAATAGGTTTTCATAATCCCTTTGCGGCCTTTCTAACTTAATAAATTTAGCAATATATATATATATATATATATATATAATAAAAATAGCAATAAAATAAATCAGTGATTATAAATTAAACATCTTAATAAGCTAAACAATTTTTCATGTCAAATTAAATGTATTAATTGCACACAGTATTACTATTAATAATATACTGAAATATATATTTACAATAAAACTTTTTCAAATTTTCAGTCATATTATTTTAATTAATAAAGCTATTAAAATATATTTATTATAATATAAAAATAAACGAATGATAATCCGTATATATATAAATTATGCAGTATATGATTCTACGTTAAATTTTGTTTTATAAATATATAAACACTATAAATGTTACTAAAAATACAGAGTAATATATTTTTTAAAGAAAGTTTTACTCTAAACTCTAACATATAAGCATTAAATGGGCGACTGAAAATGCTGGTCACCAAGAGATTATGATATACCTAAACTTCATCACCTGTTTGTTTTTATTTCCTTTATAAACATAAGTATCTACAAAAGTCTGCTCTTTCTACAAAATGTTGTGTAAAGTTTTACAAAATAACATCAGCAATTTGTGAATTTCGGATATTTATGAAATATAAATATATTATATACTTTTTTAATATTACATCTTTAACACATTGATGAACTAAAGAAAGTTAAAAAGTTTATAAATATGGTTTTATTTGCCAGTTGTCTGTTATATTTAAAGCAATAATAGAAAAAAACGTAAATTTATTATTATCCATCTTTTAGTGGCATATGATTTTTATTTTAAAATAAATAAATTAAATTACTTCTAGTTTACACATCTATCTTTAGTTTATATATTGTATAAAAATTACAAAAAAATGACACATATTTGACAGAAATATGTGGCATGCATTTGAAATGAAGATTTAGCACACATTGCGTTCTAACTTGAGAAGTTAGTCCAGTGCTGAAAATATCCAAGCAATGTCGATATAGCTGTACATGTTGGATGTCTTTTGTAAGAACATAGGCTTGTCAATGCTGACAGTG
This sequence comes from Axea sp. ZL-2020, assembly GCA_022817665.1. NCBI lineage: Eukaryota > Metazoa > Arthropoda > Insecta > Hymenoptera > Scelionidae > Axea > Axea sp. ZL-2020. The sequence goes on along the minus strand of JABFOX010002588.1, from coordinate 4,337 downwards.
ACCTTCATCTAAAATCAATGTTTACTTTTATTTATTCTACCGATATTTAAGTATTACTTATAGAATTTTTAAATTACAAATTATTGTTTTCTTGTTAAATATATCTCATATTTCTTTTATCGAATCAAATATAATTTATGTATTGTCTTATAACATTAAACGTTTTATTTCACAATGAGTATTAATTTCTTGAATTGATTGCAGATAATTAAGATATTAAAATTAATTACTATTAAATTCTAATTTAACTACATTTTATATAATTAAGTACTCTAAAAAAGTATATTTTTTGCGTAATATTGAAGCCTCTAAAGAGTGCGGCAATTACCTACTATGGACAAAGAAAATACTTTCAATCTTTTTTTTTTAGCTTTCTTCATTATATATTATGACCAAATTTTCAGAAATTATTTGAATTGTGTTAGAATAAACAAATTTTAATATAAGTTCTACATATGCATATTAAGTTCTTAAGTTAGCATGCAAAAAGACTGAAAATGTCACATTTACTTGCTTCCAAATATTTGAGAAAATCAAGGTCGTTCGTTTAGAATTACGTGCCACGTTATTCAGAGACAATAACTGTTGACGCTTTGCTGGAACGTGGCATGACATGTATTTACACTGACAAAGATGCAAAAAAAGAAACGTACATATTTCAAAAAAAGAGTGCATTGTCTTTGCGTTAAGAACGGACAAAATTACGACGAAAAGGTTTTAGAATGTCGTGTGGAATCATTCGACGTTATCTCTGCACTCATGATATACGATGGCGCAGTACAATCGAAAAACCATTATTCTCAAAAAAATACGTCAGTGTGCGACTAGCTTGAAATTACAAAAATAAAGATCGCAAATGGAGTAACACATTTTTTATCGACGAATGTTCCTTTTAGGTACATCGTGCAATGAAATGATACTGTTCAAAATTATTCATACCGGCTATATTATGCTTTCATAATCATCCAATGAAAATTCCAACAGAAATGTTATGTTCTAAAGGTAAAATTGTGAGCAAAATCAGCACTAATTCTAAAGTGTTCAATAAAGGAAATTCGACGAATCCAGAGGTCTTTGCCATATGAATATGCTACATCTTTAGAATAAAGTATGCCCCGGAGAAGACAGTCTATTACAGACACAGGTAGCTATTGGACTCAATATTGGTGTAATACCATTTTAATTTTAATCCTATAGAATATAATAAATATAAATTCAGTGGTAACAAGTAAATTTTTTTCAACCAGACTACCTAGTAGACCATATATGGGTTATTTTGTGTTATTTTGCAGTATATTAATATATATTTCACGTGATACATAAAATATTTAAACTTGTTGACTTAATGTAATTAATTATTTTTAGCGTTTTCGTGTCTTTGCTGCCTGGGCATATCATCAACTATACTTGACGAGGTTTATTGGGTAATCCCATTAATTCACAATGTACGTACATTGTTGACCGAAACGTATCTCACTTATCACGTCAAAACTATACAATACGCTTTAATCACTTGCGAAATGAACAATTCTACTAAAACGATATAAAATGTAACATTTCAGATTAAACAATTTCATTACAAATAAAGAATAATTTATAAATATTTCATTAATATTAGTCATATTTTTAATAAATAATAAAATAAATAATAAATTACCAAAATTAAATATAATAGAATGATTATTCTTATAAGATGTGATCATTGCGTAACAAAAATTTTATTAAATGAATACTCGACGAAAATGTAATTACATGTTTGTAGCAATTTTGTATGAAATTATATTTTATGAAACAAAACTAAAATTCAATAATATAAAAGCTTTTTTGTATTCGGGTCAATTAAAAATTTATCGTAGATTAGCTTTGTGTTTAATCCTTTTGTAACATTTAACTTGTAATAAAAAGGATAGAATGTTATATTAATAATTATTATTTATAAAAATGTACAGCAGTGATATTAAAAAAGTTTTACATGTGTTATATAAGACGTTCAGTGACTTATAAGAAAGTATACATTTTAAAATAATGTAACAATTTGCTGCATGAAAAAGTTCAAAAATATAAACATTTTTCAATTTCCAGTGGATTGACTTTAATCTAGAAATATTTGTATATTTAACAATAATTTTATGTATAAAAAACATGTAAAAAGTGGTTGTTTCATGAATCAGCTGATATTTTAGCATTTAAAATTTAATAAGCACCTTAACTTTTGATTAAAAAATGTAAAAAGATATTTAAAAATTCATTTCGTTTAATCTGAGTTTTACAAGTTCGTCATTTTTTATTGATGCTTTATCCAACATTGGAACTTGAGACTACGTACTAAAAGTGTCATTGACTCTCTTGGGTTGTTAGCATGGCGGTGAAGAGAGTAGCAGATTGCTAATATAAGATTCTTCAAGATTGAGGGGTACCTAACAACTACATATTCAGTTCTGTTTAGGCTCGATGAATAGCGTTGATAGCGCACGTCTTCTTGCGACACTGTACAATGCATATTTCTCGTTGAATCATCGACGTTCTACTCTGCTCTAATTAAGTAGAGTCAGCATTCGTTTCTCTGCGGGCCAACTGCTCATGAGAGTCAATAAAGTTTTCAGCGGAAATAACATTGGTTTCTGAGCTGAACGTAATCGACGGTTTAGGTGTGTCGCAATTTATCGATTACTTTCTACTTTATATAACGAGTTAAAATCATTTCATATAAAACAAAGTTCTTAAAAACAATAACAAAAATGTATGTGATATTATATATGTTTGGGAGGAATAAAGAATTATGAATACTTATTAAAGATATATTTTGAGTAATACTTATTAGAGTTTATACTCTAATAGTTCTTATAAAGTTCTATTACAATAAGTATTAACGTTTACAATATGTAAATAACACAAAATATGAAAATGTGATGTTTCAAATAAGATAAATTCTTGTTAAAAAGTTAAACGATTTAGAATAATCGTTCTCAGTAAATAACGTACATTGAATTGAATTTGATATTATGAAATCAGTATGCTAAAAAGTTGACCTCAAAGTTTAACATTTCTTAATACGATGATATCTAAATACAAATAAATCTTATTTAAAAATAGCTATGAATAAAAAGCTTTTGTTTTTAAAAATAATACATTTACCAATAATTAATAAACATTGCTCGTTGTTTAAATATTGCGCTATTCAATTTATTTTATATATAATAAAAATCCAAAGAAATTTATATTAGACAAGTATATGTTTTTTAATGTCACACTTAAAATGAGGTTAAAACTTGGCAATGCATTCTCGAAAATTATTCTGACAAGAACGACATATAAATATTCATATGTTACAAAAACTTGAAATTAAAAATCTTTTTATCAATAAAATCAAGATTTTTTTAATGCTCTACTAAGTACGCCAATGATGAAATATAAGTGAGCAATAAATTCACAATAGACAAATGTAAATACATATCATTAACACTCTTATTTACTAGCATGATGCGTTCATGTTAGTAGTACTATTAGTATATAGAAGTTGTACTATTCTAATTATAAATATATAGTAGTATTACGAATTGGCCTAATTAAACATGAGTCCCATGTATCAAGGAATATACCTGGCAATAAAGTTTCGATGAAAAGTACGAATTGGGGTGGGGAACGAGATATACCAAATTTTTGATACTCGAGAAAAACATTATGACTAACTGCGTTTACATCTAGGTAAATGTTAATTTTTAAATTCTTTAAAATTCTAAATAATTCCAAAAATCAAGCGATGTTTTTAAAATATTTGTATTATGATTTAGATTTAATTTATCATTACTTCTAACATTTGAAGCAAAAATAAAAGCAAAATATTATGAAAAAACGGAAGTTAAATCCACAGAAAAAGAGGCCATAATTTGATTAAAAACATATTATCAAGTAAAGTATGCATAATCTATAAATAGAATATTTATATTTTATCGATGAATGTACTTTTAAATTTATAAAACCACGCCGAATATCATCAAAAATGTATTATAAAATTGCATAGAAAATAATTACTACAAATCCGTATAAAATTTTATGCCCATTTTAAGAAATAAGAGCATGATTAATTGAAATGTAATTCACGTGCTTGAAATCATAATAATAAAAAATGAAACTTCAATAACCGTTACCAAAAAATAGTAAATAGAATAAAGTAACAAGATGAGTGATGTGCGTCAATAAAGTTGTAAAAAAATCAGTTTCAAATATTAAGTTACCTATATAACTCTTGTGATAAAGAACTGAATTATACTGTTAAAAGTTAATAATTTTGTAAAATGGCACAAGACATTAGTAGTGTTATAACCTAAATTATGTTT
>JABFOX010002587.1:0-11251 GCA_022817665.1 Axea sp. ZL-2020 | reverse complement strand
CATTTAAATAACTGTGAATATCTTATTGAAGCTATGCAGAAAAATTATTATTAGTATTATTTTTTACATAAATATGTCATGTAGAAAAGGAGAGCTAATAGTCATTGTGATAAAAAATATTGATAAATCCGTCAATGGAGATTCTAATACATTTATATTGAATTTTTTATGATTACATTACATTAAATACGACATCTTTTTCTTACGAATATTATTTTTTCGATAAAGTTCATTTCATTTATAATTTGTTTAAATACTACATTTAAGTTCAATACTGCAATAATTTTGTAATAATAAATGTGTTTTTTTATAAGTTCTGTTTTATTGAGAATATAAAATTATAAAAAACTGCATATATATTATACTAGTAACATTAGTATTTGATAATTCGGATTATAGTTAATGGAAGAAATAATCAGTATTTAAATAATTGAATTATAATTATATTTGTATGTTCTGCATAAATATTTAAAAAAATTTTTTTATTAAAACAAAGTAGTAATTTTTAATCGTAATAAATTCATTAAAGGAATTGATTGTTTTATTAATTATATTTTTATATTTTAAAAGTATTACTGTGCAATAGATATAATAAATAGTAATAATTTTTATACAATAATTTTATTAACTAGAAAATATCTAGTTTATTCAGGCAACATAATCTTTATTATCGGTCTACGTAGAACATGACATGTATTCTTTATACATTTGAATTTATTTACTTTTATATATAATTTTATATTTTAAACTATATTTTAAATAAATTTTTATTTTTGTATATTTAAAAGCAAGAAGTGTATATGTTGTTTTTTTTTCATTATAATACCATCATATATATTTTAGAACATTGTTAATGTTTAAAGATGATTGAAAAAATAATTTATTATTCGTTTTTAATGTTCGAAATTTGTTTGTTTTAATATACTGTGAAATTTTTATTGAATAAAGAAAATTTTATTTCATATTATCGATTTATTGACATATTAATTTGATACAATATTTTTCATGTATGTAGAATGCATAAAAATTAATCTAAATAATTTTGTTGGTATATTTTTTTAATTTTTTTCCTAATGCAAAAGTTAATATAATGAATGGAATATACTTTTGTCAAATTTAACTTTGATGTATTAAATGTGACATTTCTAAACATAAATTCAAAAAAATTAATTTTCGTTATTCCATATTGTTTGTGGTAGAAAAATATATAAAATGAAATTTTGCATCTTTAGTCAGGCATTGGTGTAATACAGTTACACATATTATATGTATACAGATATAATGCTTATTATAAACAACATAAAATGACAAGAAGCAACCTTTTTGGTCCTACAGTTTGGGTTACGAACGAAGTTTGACTTGACAACTTACTCAGCAAACTATCCGTAAAAGTCAAGGATAAAAATTTGTGCGAGGATAAAAAATACTAATAACTTTCATAATGCTTGGTACTTTGGTGTTAAATCTGGCTATAATTTATCATCTGCATTGATATATTTTTGTCTGAAATGATTAAATTCATAAAAATGGAGCCGAATAAATTATCAATTAAATAATAAATCGTATTTACATATTTACTCAAAAAAATTTATTTATGGGCCCCTGTAAATGATTTAGAGAGAAAATGTTTGACAAATTCATTCATAAATTGTTGACATATTATCTGACAATGGTTTTATAAGATAATATTTTATGCAACATTGCCGCGCTGTTTCGGTACAATTTAACATTTTATATTAATTATCATATTTATGTACAATTCTAAAAAAACAATAACTTTTAGTCTACTGGAGTAACATTAAAATGATACTTGCATTTTGAAACATTGTAATAAACATTGCAAAATTCATTGATTACGCTTTTTATAGTGTTAATACAAAGAATTATTATGCAAATTCAATTTATTTGAGAAGATACTTAATAAGAAAAAATATTACAAGTATTAAAATAAATATTAAATCATAATTTTTTGAATAAATATAACGACAATGAGATAATAAATCGAATGAGATAATTAAGATGTTCATATAATCATAAATTTTGTTAGATAAGCAAAATAAATATTTGGTATGTCTTATGTCAACAAATTATTTTCATACAAGTATGGGAGAAGTCTGACAAATAGTCTGAAAAGCAGTCTAGATTAAACGAAAAATAATGTGTAATACAGTAAGGCTTGAGTACAGCAATCATTTTTGAAATTAATTTGGATTTGAAAAGTAATTTGAACGTTTCACCAGAATTTTTTCAGACTCTTACTAAACTATCAATCTAGACTTTTTTTCTAAATTATTTACCGGATTCTCATTAAACTATTGAATTCTGAGTATAGAATAAAAATAATTGAAGCACAAACACTGACATTTCAAAGTACATATGGTAGTTTCTATTACACAATTTGTAATTTAATGCATGTGTGCATTAATTTTAAAATATCTGAAACATAACATTATTTTAAGTTACAAGTACCGTAAGTCCAATGCATAAATATTTTACATTATTAAATAGTTTGACAAACATTCGACTAGTTATAAAGAAATTTTACATTTAAACCAGCATTTTTTGACTTAATACTTTTACATTTTAATCAATTAGTCATATCATCGTTTTAATTATCAAAATTTTGGAAGCACAGCAGATTCTTAATCCTTTTTTGCCGCAAAGCTGTAATTACTGTTATTGTAATGCAAATTTATAATCATTCTCACTGTGAAAGTGTGACATAAAATTACAGTAGATCACGCTTGACATAAAAAATACTATATATATTAAATCAGAATTATTTAAATAATCATTTTTAATTTTCTTATGTGAAAATTTTACTATTTATATATATATAATAACTGTACTTATTTATTTATTTATTATTTTGATTTACCTAATAATAACAATATTTAAAATATATATAGTGTATTATTTAATAGTTTATGTGAGAAATGAAATATTTTTTCTTAATTTTTAATAACTAGTATCTTATAATATGTCAGTCTTTAATAATGCAACTAAATTAAAATTTATACATAAATCAGTATCTAATATATTTCAAAACTATAAGGTTTCGATAAAATAAAATGCCTGTATCTCAGCAGGACACTATAGTATTAATAATATATTTACATACAAGATACCTGTATTAGTTATAATTTAATTAATTTACACGTAAATGACACAGAAATTTAAGCTAGAATTTCAACAGAGTTGAGATAGACGCATACGTGGTTCATATTAACCGAAAATGCGAATAAACGTATTTAAAATCTAAATTTCCATGAAATATTACAATTATATTATTTTAAAAAACTTTATATTCAGTGCAAAAAATCAATGCTAAAATTGAAATAAAAAGAATAAAAATGCAAAAAAATAAACTGTATTGAAGATTTTAGTTATTTAAATGTTTATTATTTTTTAATAACAATTTTACGTTCTTTAACTCCATTTAATAAATGTTTTATGCCATGAATATTACTCTGAATGATGTAAATTATTGTTATTCAAAAATATTATTTACCAATAATTATAATGCTGATAAATTTACACATATTAAATTAGTATACATTTTTCTTCACAATTTTTCTGAAAACTATAATTAATAAAAATAAAATCTGTGTAAATTTTAAGATTTATTTGAACAATTGCAAGGTCGCGAAAGGTTTATGCCAGGTCAAACCATTGTTAGAGAACGAAACAAATATTTCTAGAGTAAATGGCCTAAGAAGTATAAATAGACCTTGATGTTAGTATTGGGATAGTAACAGTGTTCAAAAATCTTTAATTAACAGATTTTAATCAATTTATGTAAAATATGTATAACAGTTATTGTGGTATATTTTTTTTTATTAAATTTCTAATAATTATTTAGTATGAACAAAATTATATTTTTTGTGATTTTTTTGTTATTTTAAAACCATTTAAACTTTATTTTAATCACTAATATTTATTGAAATGCGCTCATAAAATTTTGTTAAACTACTAGAAATAAAATCAATTATAAATAAAAAAAAAATTAATTATATAGAAACTACTGTGTAAAAAATGGATGCACTCACACTATAAAATTACATTTCTAAATATTTCACACAAAATACTAAAAATATTAATTATATCATTTTTGCACTTTTTTAAGTTAAGACTTGAATAATTTTGCTATCAATTTAAAATGATACCGAACGTATAAAATAAAGACTATACAATGCTGATATTACATTTATTTACCTTTAGTGTTTTTTTAACCAGCATCCATTTTTATTTAAACCAAAACAATTAACTTTTTGATTGCATCGCAACTGAAACAAAGTTTAAAGAATCTGTTCGAACATATACAAAATGAGAATTAAAATTACTGTACGTATACAAATGATATATTGACAATTAAATTTAATATCATTCAGTTGAAATATATTACACGAATCTTACAGTTTTTTTATATTTTTTAATAAAATTAGTAATTATAAGATTATCGACAATGAAATAATTAATTGTATAATTTGAAATTTCCATATGTTTCATGTGAAGTTTAATTATATGATTGAAGTAAATAAACTTCTGTTTTTCATTATTGTTTATTAGGTAAAAAGTTTTTCTTTCGAAAACAAAAACAAATTTAAAAAAAAAACGATGCAGACACAAATGTAATAAAACTGTTATCAGTGTGAAACAATTTCAATATTTCATTTAACGTTACCGCAACGTTTTGGTACTGCCACTATACCAGTATTTGGTATTGAACGTAAGTACGTTATTATATATAACTAATTTTATTATTTATTCATATAATACAAAATATTTAAACACAAATCTCCTCGGTTTATATTTATCGCTAATACTTATATATTACACATTCCATTTGCATATAATTAATAATTACACAGTTGTGTATTGAAATAACTGCTGATTTTTGACAATTTCGCTAATTAATTATTCGGCTAATTTATTTACCAAGTTAAATTATTCCAGATTAAAAACCTGTTTAACAAATTTAATGAAGCAATCCCGGAAGTTTGCAGAATTCCAAACGAAAAACATGTAAACAGACCGTATGACATGAAAAGAACTGTTTAGTTTGAGATAATGAGATTCAAAACGATCATTGACCCTAATGGTCAGTTTTACTCAAGTTTGCGACTGAATTCGAAGAGTCGCTACGAGGTATTCAACTATGCGAGCAAGTTCCTCATATACAGCATGGTTAGCATACGCGCAATAAGACGACATCGTGCACATAACGAGGGTGCACTCTAACACGTGAATATGAAATACGTTTATACGACATGCCAAGAGGCAGATACGCGTGATCGAGGGAGTTATGTTATTCGGACTGCAATGAGCAGCTGCCATCGAGTGTGGAATGTAAATCCTTTCGGCGATCGTGGCACGTCGCAAGAGCAAAATAGGCTCGCTTCATCAGCGCAAACATGCTGTTTTGAAACCACTGATCTATTGACTTTACAACTAGAACTCTCGCTATTTCCATATCTCGAAGATCTGCATGACCGGTATCAATTTTTTCTCTCTTCTTTTTCAAAAATTTACTGGAAACTGTTTCGCTTTTAATTAATGTTTTCTGCGTTTCAATTTCTCCTTCAAGTATAAAAGTTGTCGAGGCGAAAGTAAAATATCTTGTTTTAAAAGCTGCTTGGCATTTTGTTACGATTGAACAATTTTTATTATAACGCATAATACTCGTCCCTGCTGTTCTCGAGCGCGAAAGCCAGTTTTAACACTTTAAAATTTCATTCGGGTCGAAGAAAGTGTAAATTACGTAATTCTGGATATTTCAATTTTAGAGTATTCCAATTGTTTTTATTTTTGTTTTTAACGTAAATGTTTCATTAATGAAACTCGTGAACAAGGAATTTCATTTCATCTTTGAATTTGAAGTAAAAAATTTCATACAACTTCCAATTACCAACTATAACCACATAAGAACTGATCAAATAATATTATTCATTATAATTATGATATTATAATAATTACGTAAAACAGGTATTAACTTTGTGTTGTAAAATTTTAGATGCAAAACTATAGAATTTTATAAACATTTTTATGTTTAATATTTGAAATGTTTCAAAATTTGAATTCATCGATATAAAATTAAACAAAATATAATTTTTAATAACTTAAATTTTGTTGAAAAGAGCTTGAATTAGACAAGCATGTATTTTCACTTTAAATAATTTTAAAGTACTTCACTTTAAATTTTTAAGTGATACAAAAGACACAAATAATGCTTTATTATGAGATGTTTAATTTTCTAAAGATATAAATCTAAATATCTTGAAGTAAGATATTTATTTTGACAGTGAACATTAAGGTGGTATGAATTTATATTTATATATCAATTTTATAGTGCATTATCATGAATGAATGAATGTAAGGGATTTTTAGTATAAAAACTGAGGTTATTAAAAAATTAAATTAAAGTGTTTGACGTTGATCACAAAATAAATTTAGCTTCTCCAAATGGAGATTTTTTAGTAATTACAAAATATCTAAATATTAGACAGACATTATCCATTCTGAGCCAAATGTGATATCTAGACATGAGAATATCGTAACTTTTGAATGTAGAATATGTTACCTTTTATTTATTTATGATTATATGTTTTGTTTATTTATTTATTTTCATTTACACCGAAAACATGTTTTGGCTATCGGTCGAAAAGTATACTACTATTAACGTTATAATATACTAGTATTAACGTTTTATTAAAATTGTGAAATATGTATATTTATTTTTTAACAATTTAAAATACGCAAGTATATTGCAATACGTAACATGTTCGATAAGTACTTATTTATTTATTATAAAGTAACATTTATTTTTAAATATAATTATCAGAATTACAAACAAAAAGTACTTTTGTCATATGCAACGTTTTATTTATACTGAAATAAGCAATTTTTTCGGATTCAGAAAGAAGTAAATGAATAGTTAATAAAAAAATGGTATAGGATTGTATAAAAAAAATTACTTATAAAGTCAGCATTTGAGGAATTTTATTACTTGAATAACTATAAACAACGCTTCAGTGAGTGAAAATAAAACATTCTTATTACAAATTATTATCGGGATAATTATGAATAAACACATTGTATGTAAAGTAAAGAACATATTACTCATGTGTGAATTTAATTAAGCGTATGTGAAATTTACTTGTAACCGTTTTGCCAAAACAGAAATTATACCAAAATTTTGATTTCATCAGTTTAACGTTGTTCTTTTCTAACACCAAATCTATTGTACAGATTTAATTTCCAGGGAATGATTTTTAATTATATGCATATAGTTGCATAAATACAAAATTTAAAATTCAACTATATTAGTCACTACAGCATTATGATGTTTCTTCTCGTGAATTGATGGTGTTTCATTACAGAGATTTTTGAATAAAAATACGAATATATTAATATGAATATCGTAATTTATGGAATGATTCTCGGCGAAAAAAGTGCACTAAAAAATGACAATACTGTCTTATAAAGTGAGAATGATTCTAATTCAAAATTTAAATATTAAGTATAATGAAATAATGAGTAAGAGAAATTTACAATTTTATTAAATAATACAGTAATTTATATTGAAATAAACTTTAAATTTTATTTCGAATATAATTTATTCTCACCTTTTAAAATAGTATAGTAATTTTGATATGAACTGTTTTCACCATGTAAATGAATATAAAAAATATATTTTGCATATAATTACAAATTATCGAATAATAATTTACACAGACATATACATATACAGTTTGCGGTATTCATTTATATATAAATATTGTTTAAAATATAAATTGTTATTAAAAAGATTGTAAGTATTAAATGTAAAATAAATTGAATGATACCGAAAGATTTTATTAATTAAATTTCACTAACTTTAATTGAACATTAAAATAGTTTAGCTACACTTGTCAGAATTACAAATGTAGTTAATTGTACTTCAAGGTAATTTTATTGCAATATAATTAACACGGATTTTCACATTTCTGTACATTTTCAAAGCTTCATAGTGTTAACAAAAATATGTTACAAAGTGTTAAGAACTTAAGAGATAAAACTGAGATGAAAGACTAAAAGAAAGATAGAAATAAACCGATATGAAAGTATACGTCGTAAAATGTTTTATGACTATGAATTTAAATAGCGTTTAAATGGGTTACCTTTTATATCAATAATATATAGTTTTAAGGTAATGCTGAGGTAAAAACTGAAGAAAAGAACAACTGTAATAGTTTCTTTATTTGTTCCGGTAATTATAAAATATATCTAAAAGTATAAATTGTATCATGCGTGCTATAAAAGCAATAATTGCAAAAATATATTACGTAATATAATTAATAATAATGCTTAATGTAATTAATAAAATTATATTCACCTGTATAAAGAAAGAAAAGAAACCAAACTGTTTAACACACTTTAGTTAAAAAAATATGTTAAGTTAAATTCATTCATCATTTTTAACGTATAAATAATCGTACATCTATTTGCATTGTTAAATATAACTTCAAGGAACTGAATCTATTTCAGAGTTGTTTGCTTTAAACAACAATAGAAAACAAAATTCAAAAATGGCAAGAAGATTATAATTTTTATTCACATGATAAGCTTAATGATAGTATATTATTTATAAATCGGCTTCTAAATATACCAGACTGTTTTTATTTTAAAACTTAAGAGATTAGAAAATATCATCATCACTTTGAAAATATTATCATAGAAAATATTATTTTCATAGTAGGAATTGTACTGGAAAACGGTAAATTATAAATAGTAATTTTTTAAAATTGTAAAACTGCTAATATATAATATATTAATTAGCTTTTTGAGAATAAGTGAAAAATACAATTATTAAACAAATCTTAGTATAACTTTTAAATGCAGTATTTAATTAAAAAAAATTCACTTTCGCCAATTTAATTGTTACAAATTTATCATCATAAACAATAAAACGTAAAATTTATTTTTAACGCTTATTATTTTTTATATTGTTTATTTTAAAAGAAGGTCGGAAAAATATTCTATGTATAACTTTTCAATTTGCTGTCTCAGAAAGGTAAAATTCTTTAATAAAGTAAAATTTTACTGTCGAAATAATTTTGTATTTTAAATTTTACTTGATGTCTATTAAATTATATATGAATATAATATGAATATAATTATATATATATGAATATAATTCTTTAATATATGAATTAATAAGTAAAGATATTCTCTTGCTTAAATATTGCACTTGGGACGTTTAATAAGTCCTTAAAAAATCTGAGATATATAATATTAAACATTTTCTTTTATTAGATTGTGGTTGAAACTCCAGTTATATTCATCACGTGGTTGATTGCGTTGAAAAATAAAAAATCTACCCAAAATAGATTTGTTTTGCTCTATTTATCTACAAAATTATTAAACACCCCTCGTATCTTACACTTGCTCGACACAGTATAAATAATATATACTTTTAATATTATATGCAATATTATACATACTTATAATTTATATATAATAATATTTATATTGAAAAATAAATTGACGACAAATAATATTTACTTGTAAATGGTAACTTGAACACGAAGTTTTGACAATTTTTTCTTAATAATCTAACATGAGCAAACAAATTTAGTGTACTAGAATACTTATCTTGCTCATCAGTAAACATGACCTGTAATCAACACAATAACTTCAAGGACAACAATTATTGTTCCACCCACAACTGATTAACATCACGAATTCATATTTTGAGCCAACTTATATACATAACATTACGATTCAATTGTCTACGCGTGATGAATTATTATTAAGTACTATTCAGCTTTGCTTCACTGAATCAAAATTTATTTAATCATCGTGGAATGCAAATAATTTAAATAATGTACAATCTAACATTTTTCACGCTGTTTAAATGTATCTTTGAAGAAGTTAAGAAAAATAATATCCGTGGTTAAATGCATTAATAAGTAAATGTACGTGTTTATTTTTTAGTTTGTGACATCTCACGATTGTTGCATTAAATTTATGAATATCAATATCCTTAACTTGCGTGAAACACGAATGATAATTCATCACAATAATTCCAAGGATAACAACCATAATACTACTTTTAACTAAAGAATTTTTGTTTTAATGCCAATTTTTGTATATTTAAAAACGACGTAATTGAATGGAGTTGAAAAAAGAAGTGGTGGAAATTGGCACGATATGCCAACTGCAATTATGAGCATGAAATGTGAGAATTTTATTAAATTAAGTGATAAAAATAATTTTTATGCCGCATCAACCGCACAGGCATGAATGAATGAAACCATTTGCTCGTAAATAAACCACCATCGTTCATTTCTGTGGGTCATCGCATTGATTTCAGCGATAAACCTTAGTATACTACTATTCATTTTTAACCCTACCACAAGCAATATTAGATCATACAGGATTGTGTATTAAGAAGGTATCGAATAAAATCTGTCTGATTCTTATGTAAGATCTTGATCAATTTTATATAATTTTAATCATAGCGAAACAAATTGTTTTACATATTATTATGAATTTTTATTAGTTATAATATTGTATATTATACAATATTTTGATTATGAATTTCGATTAATTTTTGTCACAATATCGAGCTGTTACATAACATTTTAATTTGAATTGCAGTATATGCATTTCATTTTTATTAAGTTACAATGTCAATTATATTATTCAATATTAATGAAAATGAAAATTATAATAAAATTAGTTTAAAATTTCTTCAATGTTAATTTTTCTCTTATATTTTGTTTAGTTACTTTGATGTTTGTTGAAATATTGTGAATAATGTTACTTAATTTAAAGAAACTTTTCTTTCGCTAAAAAACTTTGATTTATAAAATTATTGTAATTATTACTATCAAACATATTTATAATTTAAAAATGATTCACCACAAGTATTCAGAGATCAACAATATATGTTGTTGGACTAGCAATTTATAATTCAATTCTTGAAAATATATGCATTAATTTTTAATTAAATTAAATTTTTAATTTAATGAAATTTTTTATTTAATTAAATTAGATTTGTTTAAAAAAAATTTAAAATGATTTGATAGTACATTAAGAATTGCAAATGGATTAAAACTATTTAACCATTCTAAGAATATAATTATTAATTATTTGTATATTTATTTTTTACACGTTACAATGTCAATGACATTTAAATAAAGCAAATACAATATAATACTTAAAATGTCTATTCATGATTCTTCCCCTTTATAATTCCTATGAGGCG
>JABFOX010002586.1:0-11254 GCA_022817665.1 Axea sp. ZL-2020 | reverse complement strand
CGTTTTACAACAGAAGCTTCCTAAACTATATCAGTTATAACAAAATGAAGCTTACATTTGTTTCTGTTTGACTGAAGATTATTAACAGTATCAAAAAACAAGTCTTATTAAATTAAATAAAATTAAAAATGATTGCTTTTAAATATTCAAATAGTTTATTTGGAACATAAATATGAATATATATATGTATATTAAATAATTCATTAAATATGTTTCTCACGTATTCAGAAAAGTCTGTTTATAGTACGATCAAATAATTGAATATCAATTAAATAATAAATGTAGAAATGTATTACTAATTAATTAATAAAATAGATGCCTTTGTGTGTCAAATATTTTCAATTTAATAAGCCACTTTACAGACTTAAAATTGTTGTTTTAAAATATTTAAAAAATAACAGAATTTTGTTTAATTTACATAATACTTTTTATAATTTTAATAAGTAAAGCACATGATAAAGAAACCCGTAGGAGAACTCAAACGTGCATTTCTCCTTTGCCTCGTCGAAGTGTCCTTAAATCAAAGCTGATTAAGAATTAAGATACTCGATATCCTAAATGATTTTATTTTTCTTTACGAGAAGCACGATATGAATGCTGTTAAAGAGAAACTTGTATCTTTATCGTTAAATTTTTTACGAAAAACTGCCACAATACGTGGTCATTGACTTGAAGACGTTATGTTAGTGTGTCATCTATTAAACATTTCAACTATCTAATATTTTCATCCTATGATACGTAATTTTTTTAATTAACAATAAAGAATGTGCTTTTTTTATATTAATCTCAATACATGAACACAAATATTAAAAAGATACCATTTATATTCTCAATCAATTGTTCAATCATTTCAATATATAGAATTAAATATTTCAATGAACTGTTTATAGTACTATGTATACAAACAAAATTAAAATTATTGAGGAAACATGGTACAAATCATTTATATTGCCTTCCGAACACTTAGAGCAATAAAACTGAATCTATGATCTTTAACGAAAGTTAGTAGCTTTACGCATCATAAAATGAAATATAAAATGCTTATCTAATTGCATGTCTAATTGCACCTGTAAGTCAATCTCGAGATCCCTTTTCGCTATTTACGATCATCCCTGTTGCTACGTAGTTATTCTCGTCATTTTATGCTTTTACCTATTCTATTATTTTTATCATGGATTAGGATAAACAATTACCCTCCAGGGACATTTGCTTTATTCTATCTCTTATCTACCTTCCATCAATACATCATTTTGTATCTACTCTCTATTCTCTCTCTCCCCCCCCCCTCTCTCTGTTCTACTACATTTCTTTGACATTTATTTCATTTTAAGTTATTTATTATTCAACTTTTTTTATTCTTTATAAAAGCCAAATTATTATATCACCCATCCTAAAAGTGTACAAAACAAACAATCATTTGGTCGACATACTTATTCTCATACATTTTTCTAAAACGCCAAATCTGGTCAATTAAGAAATGCTTCTATCCAAATTCAATCTATTCATTTTTATGGGTATTGGCTTTACGTGTTTTGCTTCTTATTTGAATAATTATTTCCAAGCTATCAAAGACACGAATAACTGTCTCTCAACTTAATTAAATATATCTGCTAATGTATTTCAGGGCTTCGATTATATCGATTATTATTCTTTATGCACAGTCTTTATATATAGTCTCATACATAAAAATATCTTACTCTATATTCTTTTCCAGAACTATTTATACTTATCTAGTTAAATATTAGTTTAATACTTGGAAAATCAATCACACATTCACTTGAATATTACACTCTGATAAAGTTATGATTACATTGCGATGAAAATCAATTTCATTTATCTTGAACTTTCGTCTTTATTTGAATAAACATCCTACAATTCTGATTAATATAACAGTATTAATGTAACAGAGAACAAAAAACTCGATATTATTACTATTAATGTATTATTAATAGAAAAAAAAACGTTATTTTTACTATTGTTGAAGTCAACCCTTTCTCTTTTAACTGGAATTGAGCCCGAGATGAGGAGAGAAATAAATAAAACAGACAAGAACGATTATATTATTAAAACTATTATTAAACGCGGACAGTTAACTACTAAAGATGTATTACCAAAAACCAAAAAATATGATGTGTCATTTTCATACCACGTATTGCATAAAAAATTACACGAAATATCAATGCACTGTAACACGAAAAAAAATCACAAAACTAAGTAACATTCTTATATACTTGCAACATCGTTCAGTCATATTTTTTAATCTGTAAATTAATTCACATAGTTAGGATAGTTATTAAATCAAAAAAAAAAAAAAAAACATTTTATTAAATGTATTTATACACTACATTTACACGTATGTAGTATATAACCATATTAATATCGTGAAAAACAGTTTTTTAACTATTTAATGATCTAAATTGATGAAATATGAATGATATATTAATTACAACTTTTAAAAGTTGCACATAATTGAAATCTATACTATTGTAATCATTTTAGTCGAAATGTCACAACATTGAATAAAGTATCTAATGTGTAACTCATAATTTATGAAATGTGTTTGATGAATTTTTAATAGTTAGTGAAGTAAACGTCTCTCCAAATATATTGATTAACGTTTCGTTTTATTAAGTGTATTTTTAATGAATAATTAGATTGAAAATTTATGATTTCATGAAATAAAAAAAAGACCTCAAAGTAGATGTTTATACTTAATTATGTTTATATTATTTAATATCTTTCCGCTTTCGTGACATTATTTAATAAATTATTTTAAAACAAAATCTATAATACTTCGTTACTCTAAACGTAGTAATACTCTTAATATTCTTTAATACTATGCAAAGTGTTTAAAAGAAAAATAGAACTTAAAATAACACAATACAAATTTATTTTCAAATTTCTGTAACCTTTAATTCAATAAAGTAATGAGCATTAAATAATGTAATAAAACAAATAAATGTAATGGAATATTATAATCCGAATTAAATTGCTATCATTAAAACTGTAAATTCCTACCATAAAGTACTACCGCACTTATTGAATAAAAAACTATATACGTTATCATAAACATCAAATTATTCCCTTTATAATAAATTACGTTACGAAATTAAAATACAAATTATAACCTCATTAATACCCTATAACACGATGGAAAGTTAATACACCTGAACCTTGATTTTCTCCACCTCGATTATATTTCGTTGAAGAATAAAGTAGCTCCCTCTTCACACGCGCAGAATATGCAATTTGACGTCGTGTTCGTGTGTCGGAATGTGACGCAGTGGGAGGTTGTCGCTCCAATCGTTACGTTTATCGTGAGGCGGGAACCGACCTTTCGACGGGGTAAGCGCATATTCTTTCCTACTTTTCTTCGCTTCCTTTTCACCGGAAAATTTCACATGAATATTATTAAGTATTCATTATTATTGATTAATTTATTTCATTCGATAAGACAAAATTAACGAATATCTGAACCAAACAGCACAACATTTTAAATATGATTTATGGATTATTTGACGTGACAAAATTGTGTATTAATTTTAATATATATCATTTTCGCGTTCTTGAAAACGATTCGCGAGATAAAATTTAGTAAAAAGTCAAATGAAAAGGAAGAAAAAAGTAGATATATGACTAAATGTGTCAGGACATTGCAACCGAAGTTAGACCATCGACCTTGAGACTTGTAAGAGCTTCGACGTATCAAAGAACATGACGTACTATCTCTTTAAAGAAGCGGGCTAAATTTCAGTCTTTGAAACAAAATACACATGGAATTCGTCTTGCATTTGCAAATAAAAGTACGCGTCGTAAAAGTACAATTCTTTCAAATTCCTTCCTCTGATTAAAAATAACGTTAAATAATAAAGACTGGCTCAAATTGTTACTTTTATAAAATTCATCTGAATAAGGAAGATTAAATAAAAATTATCCTTCATTCAGCAAATAGTATTAACTATTCAAATGACTGACCCATTTCTGTCCACAAACTTATTTCTTGATTCAATTTATAAAATAAGCAATTTTAGTTTCATTCTTAAGTTTTTGTTACATATCAATTTCATCTTATATTGGTAGAGAAGCAAATAAACCGAAACTAAAATGTGTTTCAAAATACTACGTATCAGTAAAAAATAAGTTAAATTATATTTTTGTGATATATACTTTCGTAAATCTGAGAGTAAAACTACATTTTTTGTTGGTAACAAATAAATGATAATTTTCATCCTTTGCATTGCGTTATTTATGCCAAACTCGAAAATTCTCAGTATCTTACTTTCGCAGCAGAGAGATCCATTTCAAGTGACTCTCGTAAATCTTGAGCTTCTGATCCATCGAAGGAAAAAGCATCCTACAGTCACCATTTCCGCATCCTATATTTTCAATGGATCTAGGTGTATTCTTTGCTTCTTTTTTACTTGGTTCCTTCCATTCTCTTCCGTTTTCATCTTTCTTGAAACCGATTCATTCCGTGCAAGCGAAAGTCGATCTACAATAGTGTCGGTTTCGTGCTTTTTCCCTCTTTTTTATTCTTCGCGCCATCTTACATTAGACCCGTAAATTTCTTCCACACTCTCATACGTTTATATTCACCCAAATTCATCCATTTTTAAACGACGTATATTTTCAACCATGTAACTATATAAGATTTATTATATACCAAGGCAAAAACGTATGAATGTTTGAACACATATATTTTACCACATATTATTATATAATACTAAATAATCATACATTCTAGTTTGTAATATATTACTGTATTTCAAAATTCCAATATAATAAAATTATTTTTTAAACTTGTTAAACATATTTCTCGCAATGTTTTAATTAATCATTATTACCCGATCAACTTTAATAATATAAATGTATATTG
The DNA here is from genome assembly GCA_022817665.1 of Axea sp. ZL-2020. Classification (NCBI taxonomy): domain Eukaryota; kingdom Metazoa; phylum Arthropoda; class Insecta; order Hymenoptera; family Scelionidae; genus Axea; species Axea sp. ZL-2020. The sequence continues at coordinate 6,378 of JABFOX010002586.1, read as the reverse complement.
ATTAAATACAAAGAATAATGATTTAACAGACGGTGGTTTTAAACAAACTATTGTTCATGTAAATAACTTAGTAATAACATAAATGTTTCGTTATAATAATTATAAAAATAATAGACATTTTTATAAATTAAAGGATAAGAGTCTAATTGTTACTAAATACTTTGTACTTGTTTCGATGCATCGAATCAAATGCATATGTATTTTATTACTTAGTCTGAATATCAATGGCGAAAATATTTTAAATTGTTTGATTATTGTTTTTAATAATATGGAAAATATATGGTGGTTGAATAAGAAAATTCAAGTATATCGGAACATCTCATAATTTTTAAAAGTTGTATGAAAAACCCGGATCATGTATTACCGGAAATGTTACGAAAACACAATGCATAATTAATATTCTCAAAAAAAGAAGTTTTTTACGTTAGAATTATTCTTCTAGCTTTCTAATAATTTTCCTTTTAACGCAATCATAATATTTATATAATAATGATTAAAAAATGAATGCTTGTATAATCATTCAGAAACTTTTAATTGTTAATTAAAACAAATTTATTTCATGCACAATTATTTTATAATATTTTATTTGCGTTATTTAATATTATAAATAGAATTAATTCATAATAATTTGACTAGTAATTTTATACAATGATCATACAAATAAAAACAGTTTAAAATGTTCATTTCACCTAATTGAGACGTAGTGCGGATAAATTATCTTTACATAAATTGGTAAACAATTTCTAGAAATGAAAGCACAGTTGCCAGCGAAATTAATCTTCAGCATGTCAACGATATTTAACTTGTCCTTACTGACCACATGACGTTCAACATTTTGACTTAACACGAATTGACGTTTCATCAAACATAGCTTACTATATCACTTATCTCATACTGTGCAAGCAGAACAATAAGTACATCGTTCTATTAATTTATGTTTAAAATTTTAAATAACATGTTATAATTTCACAGTTACATAAATAGTGGTATAAGGACTTAAATATAAATTAGAAGAGTTAATGTTATTAATTCTATATTTCACTATTTAATTTAAAGTTTAATTAAATTTAAGTAAACTCACTGTTCATTGTGCTGAATTACTTCAGTTGCAATCAAAGTAGGCACGGTTGTAATTATTTAATTGAAATTTTATGCATTCAGTGATTTTTACAGACCAGTACAAGCAGTGATAAGTAATGATTTATCAATAGAAACAATTAATATCATACAGTAATAACAAATGGATGCCACATTCTGTGATCAACTACTGAATACCTCATCAAACTGCAATTTTTTTTTTAAGTGTAAGTTTTCTCTTGCCTCAGTTCTATGCATCACGCATTTAATTGAAAAATAAACTAAAAATGTTAGTTTATTTTGTAATTTATAACTTTTGTTATGTTCAAATAATCGCACTGTAAATAAAAAAAATGTAATGAAAAATAAGAATTACTAAAGTTACAAGAATTACTGAGATAATAAATTTTTAATATTTCAATAAAGCTTGTTTTCTTAAAGTAGTTGCGTTTAAAATGTAATTCTATTTTTAATGTAATTACAGGAAAACTATCCAAAGTCCTACCACGAAATAGGCGTCTCATTGCAGAATCGACATAAGAAGACGATTTGCATGTTAATCGCTGAGTTTGATGACGTCAAAAGTTTTGTCTCTGATGAGGAAGGAAGTGGGACAGATTTATGTAATCGGTATAATCGCGCAGCAAAATGTGACGTGACGTCGCGCGAGATCGGACAGGCTGCTTTCGAGCTTTTGCTGTGAAATAGCGAAAACGCCGGCGGCGTCCAGGAGTTCGCGAAAAAGACGGCGTCGGCTTCCATTAATCTCAGGGCAATCGGAATTAGCATAATTGACGGAGCGTCGAATGGGAACGCTTTTCAACTGAGAAACGCCGTCGCATAATCTCACCATATATCTCACTCAGTGTTTTCCGATAGAACGGCGGCAGCAACCGTGCAGCTTATATTGGCAAAAGGACCATCGACCCACACCGACAGGCTATCAACCTACCATCCGCCCCTTCTACACCTTCCCCCTACTTTTCTAACTCCCACAGTCGATAAGTAACATTGGCTTTTCATTTCAAAATAAAGGAAAAAGAACGCATTGTGTACATTTTTGTTGCATTTCGCTAACATTATTGGAAAATGAATTCATGTTCTTATAGAAAATTTACGCCGCGGTTCATGCGAAGATAAATATTATTTAAAGAATTACGACTATTAACGTCGTAAGAAAGGATTTAGTAGAAACTTGAGCTTTGCGAAACAAGTTTTCAGTATTCTTTACACCTTTCAAAAATAATTCATATTTCTTTCAATTTAAACATCTCTTATAATTAGAGATCATAATTAAATTTTTTTAACACTACAGAATTAATCAACAATCTCCTATTTATTCAAATGATTCCGTAAAAACTGAATCAATATTTTCATAATAATTAAATACTTATTTCAATAAAAGAAAACATGTTATTTATAATATGAATAATTTTAATTTTCATTATTTATTATATAATAATGTATATATAAGTAATAATATCTCCATAAGTAAATTTGTTCGCAATGCGAGTTACATAATGGTTCCACATTAAAATAGTAACAAACTGTAAATTTAAAGATTACAAAACTGTTGTACTGCATAATATTACCATTACGTAAACTGCTTGAATATTTCCTTTTTCAATATAAATTGATCCACATAAACATAACAAATAAAATGTTCTAAATACGTTTAGAAATAATTATATTATTCTACTGTTATACTTATTTATATTTGGTACTAAAAATTACGTTTATTAATTTATAATTACTTTAATAAAAGTTTACTTAACTGTAAATATAACAAAGAAAACATTTTGGATAAAGATAATATATCTCATTGAAATGTCTTTTTGCAGTTTGATTAAATATCCATTAAACTCTGATACATTTTTTCAATAAATTTAAAAAATACAGTTGTTTGTGTATTAAAGTTGTTTAAATGAATTGCAATCAACTTGAGTAACTTAAATAAAAATATTCATAAATGTTCATCTTCAATTCACACAAACCACGCAAAAAACAAACATTCATCGAAGTAACAAACAGCGTCAATCGATTTCGTATTCTGGATTCGACGGTTTTCCCGTTTGAAGCGCATCTCCTTGAGCAAGACGTATCGACGTGAATTTTTTTCCTGCAGTCATTTATCAAAACCCTTGCGTACCCCAAGCATTGAGTATCAGCCGCCAACCTCGTCCTCAGTCTTTTCACCACCGTACGCTTCAGCTACTCAATGTAGGCGAACTAAGGAGTTAGACGTGCCGCGATCTCACGGTAAAGAAATGTAAGAAGTAAATGAAAAAGAACAAAGAAAAGAAGAAGACGAATGAGAGGAAAAAAGCGGCTGTAAGTGAACGAGCGGATAAAGGACGATCGAACAGTTTCTCTCGTTCGAAAAGTAAGAGGAAAGTGACAACATTGGCACAAAGGCTGACAGCGCTGTTACAATGAACAATACTTTAGACTGCATTGAATATTCATACTAAAAAATTATTTTGTGAAACGAACAACGAGATTTACACATATCTAGGCACATGGATTATTATATTATGCCAATAGCAATTTCACATAAATAATGTCAAGTGAAACAAGATTATAATTATAATTCTCGTAGCACGTGTTTAGCAAATATACAGCATACATGTATGGGAAAATATATGAAAACATAAATCCTACATGTTTGGAGCATTTATATTTATGTATACACTACACATATGGAGCTATGCATAATTTTTACCTGTGTAATCAGGTAAAATTCTTTATTCGAATCTTTCGTAGAAATTCTAAAATTTCTACGTGTTACCAATAATACATTTTATACTAATGATGACGCCCCGAATATTAAAATAACACTTATCGCTTTATAATCGTGATTTTCAAATATCGCAAATCTCGTTCCACTTGTGCGACTATTACATCAATCACACGAGCTAATAATCGAGACTTAGAACTTATTTTGATAATCGTTTGGTAATCATTTATAACACATGTTTATTTTTTGCAGAAATAAAATCATGAAATCATATACACATGTATCCTCTTAAGCTGTACGTAGATTCAATTTCCGACTGAAATTTAATTCTCTTTAAATCAATATTAATTTACCTCTCTTTCCCTTCTATCCTTCAATCAATCTCAGAAAAATACATATTTTAATAAGCTAATATTTCAATTATATAAAGGAACTATTTCAATTGAGTACATTTCAAACATTTTATTCTTATTTTATACTAATTTTCAAGTATAATTTTCAAAATCTGTTTTTATTTTAAAAGATTAAAAAATATTCTTTTGTATAAACGTAATATTTAACATCAAGAAACCTATCAACTGAAAATCTAAATTTATCTTGAGAGAAAAATTTGTTTTTGATAAAATTTTACTTTTAATTCAGTATTAATTTAATTCACAAAAATTATTACCAATAATGTAAATTTTAATCAAACCCTTAATGAATCTAAAATTAACACTAAAACAATGATGTATAATGATTGATTCAATAAGGGCTTAATATCAAGTTAACTTTATATGAATTTCAATTTAATTAATTTTTGTATATATAAAATTTTTTGAACTTGAGTTTAATTTAGAATTACAAAAAAACGTATTACGTAAAAATGACAAATAAATTAATCATTTATATAAATTAATACATCATTTGAAACACAATTTATTTTGGAATTTATGTGTAATTTTTTATATATATTTCATATATAATTAAAAATTGCACATAATATATTCATATCAAACGCACATTATATATTCATATAATATGCACGTTATATATTTATAAAATTCCACATTTTTATTTTCAAAATTTTTGTAAAAAAATGTAATTAAGAGAAAAAATATTTATTATTTAATTGCGTTAGACATAACTGAAAACCTGAAACCTTAAAAACATATTTATTAGATATCCTTTATGCACAATTTATAATGAACAATAAAGTTATGCATGCTTTTACATAATTATTACTCATAATATACACATAATTATTAATCAGAGCTTATAAAGACTTAAAATATATATTACATTAAGGAAATTGCATCGAAAAAGAATTTTATTTGTTGAATTTTAATTAAACTTAAACATAATTCGTACATAAATAAATTACAAAACATATAGAACATAAACCATACCACAGTCGTTTTTTAACATGAATTTATATATAAGCAATAATTAAAGAGATATTTTTATGTTTTCGATTTTCAAATATAATTATTTTATATATAAATATTAAATTGTATGTAAATTAATGTTTTTTCTATGCATATATTAAACAGATTATATAAAAATTAATAAGCAAATGATACAATTTGTATATATTTTATTAATTACTTTTACATAATATATTTCCCGGGATTATATTCAATATTAAGTAATTCATATAAATATTAATCCAAAGCTAATTTAATGTTCATTCTTAAATATATTAATACTGACGTTCAATGACGAAATCTGAGAGTAGAGCGATTACAACGATATTTCAGAAAAATGTTGTTATTTCCAACACTAAGTTCAGCTCATTTTATCTCAAAATGATGTACAAGTGAACGCAAATTTAACATCTATTTAATGAATATAATGTTGCTTTGCAAAGTAACAGAATTGTTTGATAAGCCGAATAATCAAAGAAAAAATACCAATAAAATTGAAAAATTCACCTTTATTATTCAACATAATCTTCTTCTAACTGGATACATTTCGTTTGACAATGTTCTTGCTATTTATGAAGCCACTTTTAAAAAATCTCTTGATATGCAAAATAGTTATTCACAGCGTGAAACACATGATTTCCATGAAATCATTATCCTGCAAGACATTTGTTGAGGTTCAAGAACACAAATAAATTTGAATAGACAATATTGGGCAAATAAAGTGTATGACTAAGGAATTCCAAAAGAAGTTTTACGAATTTTGGACATGGCAATCAAGAAAGTGCAAACAGATGCATTATCATGATGAAACAAGATATTATTAGCACAGTGCGACCGTTATTTAATTGTCCAACAAACATGCATAGTACACTCCGGTAATCATTTTTCCCTTGGCTAAAATAATTCCCTGAGTATCAAAAAAAAAAAAAAAACCCCGTTTAGCCCTTTCCCACTGATGCTATTGTGTTATCTTTTTTGGGTTTAGACTCCCCCTTGTCTGTACCTTTTTTTTTTTTTCATTTTTATTTTCATCTTTTCACCAACAAATTTTGTCTCTAAAAAATATGAAGATTCTTTTTCGCTAGCAACCAGCGGTTGTGGGTTGTTTTAGTTTTATGTTGGAATATTTAGGGAGAATTGGTTCGTTCACAGTTTTAA
>JABFOX010002585.1:0-11255 GCA_022817665.1 Axea sp. ZL-2020 | reverse complement strand
GTGCAATTTGATATACCAAATGCATTTAAAGTCGAAACAAATACGAATTCTGAAATCACATTTTTGGGTCAAAAACGACTTTTTTGGGCTTGAATAGAGGATTTTGCTTGTTTTTTAAAATTTCATTTCTTTTTCGAATTAAATTTTGTTTTGACTTAAAATACGTTTTTTACTCGGTTTTGATTGCAATATTGTAGACCAAAAGCAATTATAATAGCAACTTATACGACATATGAAATCACAGATTTAGAAACTACTCTTACGTACCATATAGTCGAATAGTCAAACATATAATGCACTGAATGGTCGAATCAGATTATTAAAGAAAACTGTCTTATTCAAAAATGACTATTAAATCATCATATGGTAGAACAAAGACTGAGTAAATAGTTGTAACGTCTTAGCACAAAGTTCACTAGGAGGCGTTTTGAATTCCGTTAAGAAACTGTTAAAATGACATACCCTTTATTTTATAAACTCAATATTTAATATTTTATACAAAAGAACTTTAAGGGATTTAAATTTACTCCTTTCACGAGTCATTGTATTCAGCTTTAATAATAATTTTTACTTTATTTAAGAATAGAAATAAAAATGTTTTATGTATATCTTTCTTATATAAAATTTATAAACAAAATTTCTGAATTATGAATGTAAAATAATGAGTAAAATTCTAATATATTATTTTGTATATTAATAATAATAATATATCTAATATATAGTTTCTAATTTTTAGGAATTTTCGACTGTTAGTTATAGCATATTATAATTTTGCAAGTTATTAAACATGAAGACTAAATTAAATTATCTTCGTTTATTGTCATCTTCAGTACATTTATTTATTTTCAGAAATACATTCTTACATACATATATATATCCACCTTATAATCCGGACCTAGCATCGAGGATTACCAACATTTTTTTATTATTGCAAAGTTCCTCGATGATAAAAAATTGGCATCAAGAGATGATTGTGAAACTCTCTTAATCGAGTTTTTTATCAAAGCGAAATTGTAAAATGTACCGAATTTTCTCCACATTAACCTCCACTTTTACAGCCTATAACTTACACCTAAATCGAACAATCAAACAACTATACAAGATTTTTTATAATACAGAATGTCACTTTTCCAATGAGCATAAGTTTGAATTAGTTTAATTACTATTTTACAAAATATATGTCACTAAAGCCATTTAACGAATAAATAATGGATTACTTTTTCCTCAAACTAATATATTTATATATATTTCATTTAAATCCAAACAACCTCATAAGTGCAAATTTTGCGTTGATTGTATAAATATTTCAATCGTAAATTCCACATATACATTATTTATACACACTTCGAATTCGTTTTCTATGAATAATCTTAAAGTGCATTTTGTATATCAGATTTTGTACAAATATTTTTAAACGATAACAAATTAAACAATTATATATAATTAATTATTTTGTTAGACAAAGAAACAAAATTATTTCAAGAAATTAGTGAACATTTTGCATTAAGAATGTATACCTGAAAGTACTACGGCAGGTAGTATGATGTACTGGTAGAATCCTTTTTGACTATAGTTAAAAAGATTTATTTTACGTACCAGTAAAGCTTATTAAAATACTGGTGTATTGTTATATTATTGCTTCCTGACGTATTTTCTAAAAGAAAAGGAAATATTTTTTAATTCTTTACATGATTAATTAATAATCACAAAGCACGATGCAAAATAATTAATTAATTGTGCAAAACTTTATTTAGAAAAATCTGTAAAGATAACGAGAGAAAATTAATATTTTGCAGTCAAAAAAATGTCATTTCATAAAATATTTGATAATATGTTCATAACTACTGGTTATATTAAAAAAGAAGATTACAAGTTACGTTAAAGAGTGACAAGCAACGTCTCTTTTGTAGGTACTATTTGAAGTTGGCTTTTAAGTAATTTGTCATTTAGACAGTTTGATATTTAAGGATTATAGTGTATATATATATTTATAGCATTGAAATAATAATATTTTAACTCTAATAAATTAAATTTAATTTTAACAGTAAAGTCGGAAAAACACTTAATATATTTATATTAGATTGAATTCTACTCAGGCAAATTATCCTTTTTTAATAATGCAAGTAAAATATTTATATAAAAATGCTTTCGGTTTTATATTGATGAATTATAAAACAAAAATGCTGATATAATAATACATTAACTAATTATATTATAAAGCCATTTAAAAAAATTCCAGTAACAGTCTAGCATGTTTGTTATTGGTAAGAAAGTATCAATAGAATTAATTTAAATTATCAAATTTTACTAAAATAAATCATATGAAAATGTATCAAATATATACGGGTTCGTTATCAACAAAATACATAAAATTATTTTTTGTTCGCAATTGAATAATAAGGAACAAAATTTAAGTGTTAAATTTATGATGGAATAATAATTTCGAAAAATTCGGTCATTCGAAAACGTTCAACTAATAAGCTTTTTAGGAAAACTTTTGTGTTAAGCATGCGCTGGCTGGTGGCAATAAATCATACTTTTGTGTATTAGAATATACGGAGTTTAGTGAATCACTAAACACAAGAAAGTCTTTAAAAAATATCACATTTGGGGATTCCCCAAAGGAAAAATGCAAAGAAACATATAATATACTTAACTACGAAGTTTCTTTTAATTTTCAAAAAATAGTTTTCTTTATTTTACAGTAAATAATACTATGTTAAAGAAAACTTATAGGCTTTGTGTATATACATCACAAAATAATAATTTATAATGTTATTAATTATTTAAAGTATGAATTTAATATGAAGAAAAGGTTATTTGTTTATAACTACACTAAACATGTTGTGTAATGCATCATTTTCTTTTTTGAAATTCTTGTTTTAACATCATAAGAATGACACAGAGCATTTTTTCATTATAAACTTATGTAATGTTTTAATTACTTTTTGCAGGTGTTATATTTGAAAAGATTGTTTTTTATAAAAATAAAGGTAAAGATTGTTTGTCTTGCCCTGAACTGAGACATTTTGCTGATTTTATCTTTATCTCTAATCATCATGATCCTAGAAAGATCATTATCATAAAATGTCGTATATTTTCTGTATTCATCAATTCTGTATCCAAAATTACAAATACCGAAGTGGACAATTTTTATGGTTAAACAATAACTAATCCAAAGGTAGTTCAGTATTGGTATAACAGTGATATTTCAATATTTGTTCAAAATTATACATCAGTAATATTTACATTATAATGTAAGATCGAAAGTATATAGATTGGAGTGCTCATTTTTAATACTCAGAATGATGCAAGTAATGCGGATTTACCATAAATGCTGATTTTACAGTATCGATTCAATAATTTACAAGTAACATAATATTATTTCTTCTGAATTAAATATGTTCAACTCAGGGTACAACATTTTTATACTGAAGACATTCTGTACTGGGCAGTTGAAATAGCGATTCAATACTAAAATATTTTGTGTCATAAAACTGATTCTGAGTAAAAATTATTCATTTCAATTCCAATATAGTAATACTAATTAATTATTCTATAATAACAGTAATAATATTACTTAGTGTTTGAATTACGACTCGGTACTGAAACTAATGTATATTTAATGATAATGTTCATTTTGTTCATTTATTTATTTGTTTTTTACAAAAAGTGGTTCATATTTTAAATAACAAATCTTTAAGAATATCGCAGGATTTGATTTTAATGTTATTGTATTCATATACAATGGAGCTGAATTGAACGGAATTTATTGACACAAGTGAGTTGCGTTCTAGATAAAAATGCAATTAAACTATTCATGTATTGGTTCAACTTTATTTTTATTCGTTTATTCCAATAATAAAATTAACGATTTTACATTAGTGTAGCAACAGCTAGACATATATGAAATATAAAATAAACACCTCCTCCTCTTTAACCGCATAACATTTTTTTTGGTAAAACAAGTAGTATTACAATAAGTGCCAATGAAAAGCAGATATTTCGTCTGTACAAGGATAATTCTTTCATGTATCATTCTAGGAGGAAGGTATATATAATAACTATGTGGGAAGCATGCTCATTACATCATCTCATTCAATTCAATGGTTACGTTTACTATCGATGAGAAATATATCCTATATTTTGTTATTTTCTTCATATTTAATGTACTTTACTTCTGAAAAAAAATAGATTATTAAATAATTAAATAGTTATACGAAACTATTAATTATTCATGTATAATTATATACAATTATATCACTATCTTTATTACACAAAAATTAATTTAACTTGTAACAAAACATTTGATATGCAAACTAGCTGAATTATTACAACAAAATGGTATAATAGATAATGTACTTCAATGAAAATGATAAAAAAAAAGGTTTAGACTTACTATTAAAAACATATATTTATGATTCCTACAGAGATATTTTCCTTAATCTTGGAACTTTCCCTAAGAAATATACCACTCTTATATTATGCATACCAAACAATTATAATATATACCAAATAAAGATAAAGTGTAACTGAAATTGCAAAATTAATATAGATATTATAATAATTTTTATTAAAAATACAATTGTTCCAATGCATTTTCACGTTTGCAGCTATGCATTATAACAAATTTAATTTGTTATAAAAATATGTTTTGGAATTAAATTGTATTACTTTTATTGTGATTCTTGTTAGTGTGTTAAATAAAAATACACTTATAGCAAGTAGTTTAAATTATCGTATTTTATAAAAGATATATATTATATTATTGTTGTAAATATGTAGTACCTTTTCAACAATTCGTTATATACGCAAAATTTTCCTATTGATGACGACTTGGGATTCCCCAAGAAAGTACCTTTTTGTATTTAGTCTTAAAAGTAATTCTGTTTATTATAGTATAGAAATTTCTATTAGTAGGATTGACACAACGTGCCTTGACAGTGGCATTGGTGTCATTGTCTATTGATTGGTGGCGGCATACTTACTAGAAATTTTCAAGGGTCTGCTTTGAAAAAGCCCGTGCAAGATGTATTTATGATCACAATAACATTTCTTTTAAAATTCACACTTTGCTGTAAAGAAAATTTTAGGGTTTTATGCGTGAATTCAATTTCCAATTACATTAATTTAATTTTTACAATATTCGTTTTATCATTATTAAATACATTTCTTGACAATATTTCATTTTATTTTATCAATCGTCATTATTTTGACATATTTATTGCAATAATTTTTTTTTATTTAAAAACTTAGTTTGCAAAAATATTAACTGTGTCTAGACTTTTGCCATGCAGTATTAACAAAACTAAAATATTACATTAGTTTATATTTTATTTCATTATACCTTTACTATACTATTCATTACTGATATTTTTTAAATGAATTTTTACACTTAAATAGTTTAGTTTGAAATCTTAGTATACAACACGCATTGTATGATGTTCAGTCTTTCTAAATACTTTTAAATACAATAAAATCATATGATAAATATTTAAAAACTGTGTATTTTGTAAATGACGTAAAAATATGATCCGTTCATCAAGCAGATATACAAGTTCATTAAAAAGTACGTCGTTAAATGAGTACATTAAATTTGATTTTAAACATCACCCATTGTGATTACAATATTGTTAACATTTTTACTAAATATTTAGATTGTTTACAAAACTAATCAAAAATAATTTTGTATTATTTGTTCCAAAATTTCATTATTAACTCATCATTATCAAAATTAAAATTATTTTTTTGTAATAACATAACGTTCAACAAATCAGAAAATACATTGAAGTTTAAGGATATAATGTCCTTTACTAATTACAAAAATTATATATTTCGAAAACTCAATTTGAAATATTATCAACCTAAACAAAACTATATACATTTTAACTTATTATTCATTTTAAAATCTCGATTAATTTCAATTTTTCAAAATTATTTTTTTTCCTCTTATTTTATGTATAATGAAAAGATTTAGTTTGACAGTAGTAGGATTCGTGTTTATATATATAAATTTCGTAGGCGGAGACATACCCCCACTTTGTTGTATAAAGAATTGATTGGAATAACAAGAAGGCGTAACAATAAATCCAGAGATAATTTCTTCTAACGTTGATTGGTCGTCGAAACGGTAAAATCCGGCGTCGTTACTGTTAATGCCACGCAATTAATTCAAATAAAATGTTTTAAACAACTTGAAATTATAAAGATAATTATGAATACGTATCAATAAATATTACGATTGCAAAATATGCCGATTTATGAACTTTTCTCAACACTTTGTTAACGCGTGTTTCTTTTTCAATGTTCAGCTATTTATGTTACTTTTATAAATTATCTATATTATTAATTAAAATATTTGCGAATTTTAAAAAGACAGACTGCTTTAATCGTAGAACAATGTAAATTGTACCGTGTGTAATATTAGGTTCAATGAGTCGAACTTTTTCAATTTTGTTTAACGCTTTGCTTTTTTTGTTCGGTACGTTTCCTCGTGCTTTTCACGTTAAATCATACTCGAAGTATCGCTGCAAGGGTGGTCTCGTCACTTGTCGTCCGTCTCTGGAATGGCATGAGAAATGGAATGGAAACAAAATCAACGGTGCATCGAGCTCTCGCATCAAATCAAACAAACATCGTGCCTTCCAGACTTTTCGCGCTTCCGCTGTCACATTTTGTATATTATCCTTTTCATTTTTCCTGTTTTTATCGAATATTTTAATTCGTTTATGTGACAAAACAAAAAACTGCATCAGTTTAGACAGTCTATGATTCACAATATTTAACCAATACAGGTTGTATTTATACATTTATCTTAAATAAAAGAAAACTATAGGAAAGTTAAATATACATTCATTTTAAAAGTTAGTTGATAAATTATTTTTGATTTTAATTTTTTTATTTAATAAATTCAGATTTTAAAGACGCGAGTATATTTCACATAGTTAAAATGTTAAGATATTTTATTACATTAAAGAAATCAAGAAAACAATACAGAAATAAAAAATAAATAATATAATGACCCGTTCTAATAAAACTGAAACATGTATTTGCTGTTATATAATTTTGAGTACTATAGCAATCATTGCAAATTACTGTGCAGTTGACAATATGTGTAATAAAATGTCCGAGGAAGGTAAGAGTATGTTAAAAAGTTACAAAAAATCTCCAATGCTAAAATTTATTGTTTTAAATAAAAAATCGTTTTGAATCGTTTCTCAAAATATTTGATTAAATCTTGTAAAAAATTTATATAATTATTATTATTATATTAATAAGAAATTGGATTTAAAGTTTGTTTGATTCTTTTGCAATAAATAATTGATATAAAAAGATTTCTCTAGAGTATAATTACACATGTTTCAAATTTCACAAGAAAGGAGTTACGTATGCGTTACTGATATAAAAAAGAGCTTACAAGGGAGGATGCAAAAATTGGCGAAAGCGACATTCATGTGACGAAGGGCGTCGTTTCTTAATGGATAATTCGCGTGGGAGACATGTGTTCGCCAGACGATGTCTCCTCAAGGTGCATGGGAATGAATAATGTTTTATTTGGTTCATTTTACAGCCGAGCATGATTACGTCTCGACGTAAAATAATCAACATAAATATACTTGGATAAAATTTCATCTGGATAATGCAGGAGATTTACTCTTCACATGTTTTGTTCAAAATTGCTATTGTTTGATCAAAAGACAAGTTCAGTTTGAAATTACTAAGCATGATTTTTGTATGATGAAAAACAATGTATAACAAATATTTCAGTAAATTTGAAATGAATTATGGTAATCATATTCATGATCTATAGAAACCTATTGTTATAAATAATATCTTGACAGTCACTCATTTGAATTCTTACCAATTTTATTTATGCTTATATTCATACAAACATTACATCAGTGTTTTTTTAAATTTCTTCGCACGGGTCTAAAATTAAATGACTTCCATATAATTGCGTAGGAATTCGTGTAGCAATTTTTTGCAAAATTTCGTAGAAGGATCGTATCGTAATCGTTAATATTTGGCGCGCGTAAAATTCAGGGACTGGTTACAAAATTTATCGCACTTGCAGATTATGGGTGTGATAAATTCAAGACGAAAAGACTGAAGGACACGGAGAAGATTTATACGATGAAAACGATCCGCTGTCGGTGTATAAAATCTGTAAATCGCACCGGGAGAGACACGATGACTTTTACACTACAATAATATTTATAAACATTTCCAACCGCATTGCCTCAAGAATTTCGTGATAATTTATACGAAATGCAATTGTACAGTTTTACTAATTTTACAAACAATGGATCTGATGCACAAATCAATAACTCTACGAATTTGCAACTATATTTTAGTGACTAGCAATAAAGTTTCACCAATTAAAAGTTGCGTTAATGAATAATTTAATGGATTAAAAATGTCGTTAATGAAAACTTTCATAATTTTTGTAACTTGCTTTAAGTAAAAGTTAATAGAAATTTTACGTCAAAAATGTTTTTATTCATTATTATAAATTTTATTGTTCCAATAAATTTATTGAACTATTGTACCATCAAGTTTAGTTTTTTGGTTGCACAGACATTTTTTGTCTTATTGATAATATATATATATATTTACGAACTAACACGTATAGCCTCGTTTCAGATAAGTTTTTTGTAACACAGGAAATTTTATGTGAACATTTATTACAAAACACAGGAAAATCTTTTTCCGTGAGCGTGTCGAAAATAAGTTTTCAACAAAGCTCATATAGGAATAGCTTTTGAGAGAGGTCCGGAACCGCCCGCAGAGAAAACAATGTACAATTTCGAGGTAAGGCGAAACACATGTGTGTCGTTACTTCTACGAATAATTTCTTTACGTAGACCGACGTGATTTTTTCAGTCGAGGTGATATTGAGTTCAATATATCACAATAAACTTGTAGGTTTTAAGAATCATACGGTATTAAAAGATGTTTATTTAATCCTTCGACTATGAGGAATGCGGTTATTCGATGTAGTACCGAAATTTGAAACAATCAAGTTTGATAATTCTTATATAACGATTAATGATTTCTGTAGCTATTATATTTATATCACGAAACGTTTTCCTAAATCGAAGTCGTATGAAATTAAATATATTTACTCGCGTATATATTAATACATATTATAAATAAACATAGAAATAAATATATATTGTTTAAAAATAAATGTTAAATTATTGCTGTGTTAATAAGTGTTGTTCATCACTTGCCTCCTTTTGTAAAACTGTAAAACATGGATTACTAAAAATGATGTTAATAAAAAAAATAATAATTGTTTTTATATAGAGCACATCTTGTAATTGAGTCTACTTGTAAGGGACCTCCACTGAGAAATAATACGAAGACAAGTGTATAATATCCGTCTGGTTATACCTCACCCTGAGAGTTGCTTTTTCATCGACTTTAACGTGAATATAATTTTTCGCGATTATTTCCTCTAACATCGAAATAAAATATTTCCATTTTAAGATACAAAATCGTTCCTTATCATTTTATTTGGCAATGAAAATGTTATTTGAAATGACAATTTTTTGATATGCAGATACCAAGCTGCTGATAGTAAAAATAAAAAAAGAATTTAAAAATCAACAACACGGTTGAAGTTAACACGAAATATTCTGTCATGAACCATGCCAGTTGTCATGGAAGAATCACTATGATATTTTCACAACTATTCAGACGGCTGGCAATTCATGTGACTGTGTGTCTGGTGTTGACTAGTAATATGATACTCGGTGGTATAATGTCATGTAACCGAGCACTTTATCTTCCAAATTTTTTCGTTTTTAAACACCAAATGGTATTATTATATGTAAAGTTACATAAATATTGAAATCGTGTTAATGTGTATTTTTTAGTTTAATAAAAGTCTGGTATTAAAATAGACTTCCGTATTTTGCATGTAAATATATATTATTACAAATAATTTAATTAGTACATTTGTATAAGGTTTGTTATTAATTTTTTGTTATTTCATATTATAAAAGATCATTTCTGATACATGTAAAGTCATTGCCTACGTGCCTACATACATGAAAAACATTTTTTCTATACATAATCTGGATGACAAAATTAAAAAATACTAAACAAATCTACCAGAGTTAAAAATAATTTATTGTAATTAAAATTAAGTAAACTCAAATGATTAAAATAGAAATTTAAATATTATTATATATATACTTAAAAGAAAAGATAAAATAACAATTTAATGTAAATAATGAAATTTTACATGGCAATGGAATATTTCGCCATTGTAAAGCACACCTTTACGTTATTGGTGAAATATCTTCTGGGATGAAAATAATTCCTTAGAACAATCTGATTGGTCGTTTCAAACAGGTAATGAATCTTGATGGCTTGACTCCGCCTTTAAAGATAAATTTTTACATGGCTTTCTCCTTTATATTATTTTTTCATCACATGGATGTTCATTTTTCTTCTACGTAATAAATTAATAAATTGGTATCAAACAAATACATTTATGTTCCCTTATAAAACATTATTTATTCTATTTAATAAAATTAATATTTATCATTTAAAAACTAACAGTATTCTTATTTTATATTTATTGAATCATTTGAATGCACTTACATAATTAATTAAAAAGATTAATTTTATGATGAAAACTGGATAGTATTATTCATGACAATACATTTCACTGAAATGGGGTTATTAAATTGAATATTAAATATTTGCAAATATATTTCATGTTAAAAGGGTAAAATAATTTGTAGTAAACATCTGTTAATTAATTGGGTTTTCGAGACAGAATCTAATTTAATGCTTTACTATTGTTTTACATTTTAAATAGAAAAATTGTTGCACAGAATTATACATTTCAAAGTTAAATTTACAAACATTCATTTCTGTTTAAATGGCAAGTGTAATAATTTAAATGATTAATGTTACAATTTTCATATTGTAAAACTATGCTTCTCCAGAGTGCAAGATAAAGTGTAATTCTGTTTAAATTTCTTTATTTTCCATATAAAATTGCAAAACAAAATGTTGAAATCTGAATTTTAATCAATTTCAGATGAAAATTTAAGCTTTATTATAAATAATACGTTAAAAACGTATAAATTCTATTCAGAAATTACATTTAAATGACAAAAAGTTTATAGATTCGAAAAACAGTATTTCTGTTTTACCACTTTTATTAAGTATAGAGAAAATGAACGAGGAAAATCTCTCTTTTTCATGAAATTGATATTCTGTTATTTTACTTTATT
>JABFOX010002584.1:0-11257 GCA_022817665.1 Axea sp. ZL-2020 | reverse complement strand
GCTTCCATCAAAATCATCTCGCGGTTTGCTGTGACACGAGTGTTGTGATCCATCTACGATTTCGGTCAAACTGAACCATGTGACGGAATGGCCGACTCTGGTTCTCGTCGCGTAACCCACATGCGGATTGAAATTTGGTTGTTCTAAGTGTTGTGACATTTCTGGTTCCAAACTCTGACGGTTTCGTGTTCGCTGAATGAACTGTGCTGTGTTTTGCAAGTGATACCAATTGGATTATATTGTCCTCAAATATTTCGTTGATTCAGGTAATAAAGACAACTAATCGAACGTTGATTTAGTTTTGCACCATTGAAATGTCCTACCGTGATGCATCTTGTTTCGTAATTAAGAAACTGTAACAAACCTAAATACCTGAACTTACATGTTCTCGAATCTTTGCCGTCGGCCAATAGCAAGCTTTCTCTCCTGGATTCGGATCAAATTATTTCCATCGATATTACAATTTCACACGTATAATTGGAACCAAGGCTAATTTTTAAGGAATTACCAAATCAGCTAAACTTATCTCCAATCCATCACCAAAGTCAATTCGTCTATCAACATCTCGAACTAATACCAGTCATCTATGTAAATAACAGCGAGTCGTGGTATATTTACTCAGGTAGCCAATTTATTGACACCCGACGACACCAAGGTTCGAGTCAAACGTCAAACTTTGTTATGGTAATTTCGCTCCACGAGATATTTCTGTTTCTATAGATTCGATTATTCGAATAGGAAAAAACAAACGTCTTCGAACGGACGTCTCGACTTCTCACCGACGGCTTTATAAAGATCCCTGATGAATTCATTTTATAAAAATCTGCATTGACACGAAAATTTTCATAGATCTTTAATCACCGTGGTAATAAGGCTTGTGAATAATGCGCATTATTAAAAGAAAGGAAGAAAGAAAAAAAAAGAAAACTCAGATGACAAATCTAATCCATCTTCAGGTAAAGGCAATTTCAAATGAAAATGGTTACCTATCATCATCATTAGAATAATCGTTGTTCGAGTGTGATAATGATACGACGATTATTAACCGAGCAACTTGCACATATATATATTCGATGCAATAATTTGTAATAAAAGAAATAAATTTAGTCAATTTCATTTAAAATGATATAAATTAACGGGGATACTGAGCGTTGATTATTTGATTTATGACTGACTTTTTAATCTTTGCATGATGTGAATGAGGTAGTGGTAATATTGATCACAAAAGAATGCATTTACAAAATTATAAATCAAATTAAAGTATCACAAATATAATACTTATAGTAAATGTACTTTATCAACTTTGGGTAATGTGCAGTTAAACGTAGAAGAATATGTGGACTTAACTACAAATCATTAGGAATAACGCAACGAATATCATACATAATAAATTTGGGTACAAAGTAAAAGGTCGCGGCTTGAATACCTTTCCAATTCTAAATTGTCTATTCAAATGTTATCACTTGGCTAATCGTTTTAGAAAGGTAATTTCTATCGAGTATACTAGATCGACTCTATGATCAACCATGTAAATTAAATTATAAGTATAAAAAAATTGAATATGAAAAGTCTCGTTTTAAATTATCTTCAGAATAAGACCAATTTAAACGTAGATGCATGAGTACCATACTTTTAACTTTTAATGTCGCAGTAAAATGATTATGGAAAAAAACGATTGAATTTAAACAGTGTTTCTTTATATATAATTATTAACTGAATATATATATATATTTTTTTTTTTGAGATAGCTATCATCATTGATACATTTTCACCTGCAAAACCAGATTCACAAAAATTAAAGAAAAAAGCATAGAAATTATAATTCTGACTTATTTATTTAAATTAATATTTCATTGCCTTTACAATAGCTGGAAAACAAAACAGAATAAATAAGATGCTCAAATATTTTATTTGTGTTTATTTATCTGAATTAATGTGATGTAAAATTTGTTATTTTAACAGAAAGACTGTAATTAGTAAAATTTTAATTCTTCCCAATATTCTTCAATTTTGTTAAAATACAACAACCAAACAGAATTGATGAAAATTAGAATTTAATTTGTTTTCGTATTTTGTTTTATTGTGTGTGTGTGTGTGTGTTTATAAGAAATATTTCTTGCGTGTATTCAGACATATATGTACAAAGGAAATAAAAGAATAAATAAAAATAAAAATGTACTCATTTTTATTTTTATTCTTTTACTCCCTTTGTGTTTGCTAATATTTTTTAAAATATGAAATGTATATATGCATAAAAAGACGTAATTTATATAGTTATTTCAATATTACCCATAACATTACATCAAATAAATCTAACTTTTCGATTTAAGCGACGAATATCTCGACATTGACCAAAGACACTTGTATTTATGACAGCCAACAGCACGTCATCTTTACACATAGCAGTCGATAGCATCATTAGGATCGTTAAACAAGGCGAAACAATTTTGGTGACACCTTCGAACAAGGAAGTAAGATGTCAAAGCGAGATTGTTTGGAATCACGGAAAAACAAGCGGTCTCTTTTCGAAGAGTTTTGATCGCAATTCGGAGTAAAGCGCATTTGTCACGCAGGTACACGAAACAGTGCGCTATTAATGCTTCCACCGATACCGACTGGATGAAAATTTGCCGAGTAACGTCCCGGGAATTACCGGGCATCGAAAAGGGCGTCGATAGCGAAAAATATGAGAAATGATCTGTCGGTGGAAATGGTCTTTCGACGCTCAAAAGCGGAACCGTGAACACAAATTGAAAAGAGATCCGACGCGCGCAGCAGCGACGGCATTCGGGTATCGACTTTTCCTCGACACGATCGACGGATTCAAATTAATGGACGATTTTTCATGCATTATTTGGATCGGATGAAGCATAAAGGAATTTTTTCACTTTTTCCGGGGTCGAATAATGAAATTGTATTTATTTACTCAGAGTTGAAATTTTTGGTGAAATTTGAAAAAAAAAAAAAAAAATAAATAAATAATAAAACAAACAAAAAAATATGACTAGATTTGAATAAAATTTGATCATACTCTGACCATTATTTACATCAATTCTGATAAAAAGAATTACAGTTATGTATGATCGCAATTGATCATCTTTAATCCAACGCAATTATGTTTTTATCAAATTGAAAAAGTGACACAAAAACCTGATCAACTTTGATAAAAAATGGGGCCGTAAACAATCACAGTTGATCATCTTCGACCAAATACAATCTCACTTTTATCAGATTAAAAAACTGGCACAAAAATATGATCATCTTTGATAAAAGCTGAGGCCCCGTGTGAGCATATTTACTCATTTTTTATCAAATCTGAGCAATTTTTTTAAGACTGAGAAATTGAGATATAAAACATTCAATTATGCTTTTATCAGGCTGAAAAAAGTGTCATTAAAGTGTGGTGATACATGACAAAAGATGATCACATATTATTCTAATGAGTTTGAACAAAAAATGATCAAATCCTATCTCACACTTTAATCCGGTACGATTCAAAATCTGTAGCAAAGGTATGCAATGAAACATAAACTAATTACGATCAAATACAACTGTGTCATCCTCGTAATTGGTCAATAAAATATGATCAGGTGCATTTTTTAATTTTCATTACAAAACGATGAAACACTATCTTAATCCAATGAGCTTTGATTACAGAATGAAAACATGATTTTAACTAGCAAATTTTTCGAGAAAAACATAATCAGTTACGAAGCGTGAAACAAAATCTTGTTTTTGTACAAAATGTTCCTTGTCATGATTGTCTATATCCAAATACAAGTATTTATCGTCATAATTTTACATCGCAATTTATCAAAATTTGACCAAAACTGATCAAATCGTGAACGGTTTGTTTTCCCAAGTCCGTTGATAAGCGACAACGAAAACAAAATCTGGTATGAAGAGTTCGATTATAATATTTAGCATATAATTCAAGAAAGTGTGGCGATTTTTTTCTTCTCCAATTTCTCCACTGCAGATGTTAGAATTATTGAGCAAATTACGTGAAAGTACCGATCTAAACGCAAAAATGTTCTTGTCGATCGAACTTTCAGAAGTTATGGTATATTAATCAAAACTGAAAACGTGGTATTTTTTCTACCTCAAAGTTTGGCCCTTCGCTTTGAAAACAGCACCGTACATTTTTGTACCTGGAAAAAAATAAGGAACATCTTCGAAGCCTATCTTGAAGTTAGTTTTTTGAATCAACTTTTTTCGCGTTGGGTTGCGTTACGAGAATTCCTTGGAGCAAAATGGCGGGCCTTTTGTATCGGGGGAAAAAGATCGGCGCAAATTATAGTCGACTTTGATGGCCGACCTTACATTTGGGCCGGACAATGGCCGCTGGCACCAGTTAATGTAATAGGCATCCAAAAGGTGCGTTCGTTCCGAAGATGAAAATCAGAAGCCGGGAATTATTATTTTATAAGATTATTATCTCTAACAACATCCCCCTTCTGACGTCGAGCGAGCCGAACGACGAGGAGATTTGGTCTGAAGAGGAATGCCGAGGCGCCTGCAAATGGACGCGTGTTTTGAAACGGGGCTCTGTTTATTTTTCGAAATGCCTTTCTTCCCCAGGCCACAATTAAATCGATTTTATCAGCCGAAGGAACAAGTGCAAGGAAATAGTCGGTCAGTTTTTGTTTTCCCACGTTTCGAAGGTAAACAAATATTGAACACTTCCAGAGATTTTTGGTCGAAAGTCCGGAAATTGTTGACGTCACTGAATAAAAGGAATTTTAATCATTCGACTCAGGAATTTCTGAGTTTGCGCTTCGACGTGTAAACGCGTGAAGCGACGTTTTCGTGTTTACAGAAAGGATTGAGTTTTTGGTGTAATTTTGCGCCTCTGCGATCAAGTTTATACATTTTTCAATTCTTTGTATAGAAATATATACTGTTTGAAATATATCATACAATTGGTTAAATATGCGTTGACTGATTTCAGTTTTAAATAATATTTATCTCTTAATGCACATTACAAAAGTGTTCCGTATCGTTCTATCCGTGTAAATAAATTCCACTATTTTTAGACTGACGAATTACTGCGCGTAAAAAAGATTCTCTTACTCCAAAGGATTTCTTTTTATCGTAAAACTAATGTATTGCAGCGTCAAAATTATATTCAAACTAACGTAATGTTGTTGTATACTTTTGTTATTAATTATGCATGAGAAATAACTCGTAACGAAATTAACATAAAGTTACAAGTGATGTGTATAATGAGAAATATAATTGTTCGATTTATTTAACCTTTTATCTTTTCGCTATTAAATAAATATACATATTTTTCGAATGTTAAAATTCGTTGTATTGTTCTCTTCAACGACACACGCCACAATACTTCTTTTAATGATTTTTATTTAACAAGCGGTTTGAAATTTAACCCAGTAATTTATTTTACATAATCACCTATTTATAGTGCATTATTAAACGTATCTGAGTCTAATTATATGAAATTATTTTTCTTGTTTCACAAACTCTTATCAAAAAGGCATTATTACATTTAAAATATTGTATAAAACTGTACTTATATTACAGTTTTATGTGTATATTTTGAAAAATTATAATCCTGCATTGCATTCTCAATATCTATTTATTAAATTAATCACATTAAATATTGATTCGTTTTTTTTTAAATGCGTTTTAATTCAATGGATTACTCCATTGAAAAATCAGTTTTATTTTAAATAACAAAAATATTCATTCAACACTATAATACTATTTCAAACGTATATTCTAAATTTTTTTAAAAGTACCTTTTGTAGATAATTCTATAACAAAATCAGAAATCGACCCCGAAAAATTCGAACATTCTACAAACATCTGAAATTTCTAAAAGTCCTATGATAAGTTTTTTAATTTCTTTGAAACGTTCGGATATTTTCTAATATAGTATCAAAAAAGAAAAAAAAACTTATATCCAACCAGCAACACTGAAGTGTTTTCAAAATTTCTTACATTCATTTCTGAAATTTGATGAAAAATGTAATTTTAAACGACTCAAAAAATATTTCATAAAATCTCACGCATTTACAGCATTTGAAAGATTTGCTATTATATTCAAATACTAATAACAATAAATAAAAAAGTCATATAAAAAGTTGTTAAATTTGCTCTGAAAATGTCTAACCAAATCTAACACAGAAATGGTATATTTGCTAAGATTCGATCCGGAAATTCTCACTTACAAACTTGCAATCTACACAATTATAGTAACAATTTGTATAATCTAATTGTAATCCATGTGATTGGATGTTTGGCATTTTAATGATATAATATTATTTTCCATTAAACGACTGCCATGAAAGTTTGAAAGAAACGGTACATGAGACATTTGATTAATCTTTGATTCAGACAAAAAATAGAATTAATTCAAAAACTGATGTAAATAAATTGTGAAACGTACTTCGGGTAAAGAGAAGGAAATGCTGCGTTAACGAAATCAATTTGTGATATTCTAATGAAACGATTGATTGTTTGTAAAAAACCAGGTTCAAATAAAACTTTTATCGCCTCGAGTTTGTCAAATTATAAACGCCAAAACAAAACCCCGACTTATCCGAAATATTTCACGCTCAGTTCCTAAAGTTAATACGATAATGAGTGCCGAATATTGGATTATCGTCTTTCTATCATCGTGCAATAAATCCGTTAGCTACTTGACAAATGACTAAGCCTCTGAATTACAAAAACATGCTTCTATACAATGACGAGACTCAAATCCAATTTCCCAACTAATCTTCTTAGAATTATAAAATACACGAAACAGGCAAGTTCTGTACGATTTAATCTGTAATAATATAATGAAATTATTTTATTTAAAAAAGACGGCAAAAGTAACTACACCGTGGAATTTGCGTGAACTTTTTTACTCTTTCACATTTATATTTTGTATCATTTCGCATAGATAGAAAAGATCAATAAGCTGTACTATTCATTTCCATGTCTGAGAATTATTATTAAATTATTAACCGAAATATACGTTAAATTAAACAAACGAAACTATTCTGTGCTTTTCTTATCAGCTTCTATTGATTCGTAAAATTAATATTTCAACAGTGCTTTACGATCCAAGATGGAAACTAATAAAATTTAATTATTAAAAAAAAAAAAAAACACGAATTTTGAGTAAATTTGACTAAATTAATTGTTTTGAAACACCTTTTCGTGAAAGTTTACTCAAGTAAATAATATCAACGCATTGATTCATTAATTAAATTGATCTTAAAATACGAAATTTTTGAATCGAAAAAGTTGCTACAACCGGATCTCTTTTATCATTGTTCGTCATTCGCCTAATCAATCTTCATTGATAATAAATTAATAAAAAATAAACACGAAATATTGCGTTCATTCATTCATTCTTATTCCTAATTGTTCATTCTTTTTTTATTTTGAATTCTCTATATCGTACACGTAGAGTTCAGCAAGAACTTTCATGGAACGATCAATGGTGAAAGACTCGTCTTACTTCGTCCACGATGTTTTTTGGCTTGAAATAAATAGGGTGCGTTTAATGTTGAATAATAATCGACTCGTTCCTGCAGTCAAATTCTTTCGAATCCGTGGAAATATCTCTAAATTTGACGTAGAAATGGGTCAAGCGTCGCAACGGCGCATACGTCGACTGGCCAATTTCTCGGAGTGGGGACGAGGGGGCGACGAAATGCGGGATTGGCCGAAGGGCGGGCTCCTCGGAGCAGGTGGATCCACGGGTCGTCGGTGCCCTGCTTTTGTCCCATCAATTAGTCACGTTTTCCTTCACCGAAATTTCCCCCACCGAGGCACTTCCAAAATCGGACCTGCTCCGTGCCAGTGAAATGTTGGACAAACTCAGTTTTACGGCAAAAGCCGAATTTTTAACCGCGTCATCGTGCCGTCTCTAATTACGCGCAATTGTTTGTTTGTGATAAGTGTTGGTGATAGTTTCGTCACGATAACATGCTGCTTAAATTTCGGAACCCTATCAAACGGCTTCTTAGTGATTCGCTGTTTAGTGGAAACAAATCAAACGGGTCGCTCGAAATTTTTACGTCAAGCTTGAAACGGACTTAAAAATGTCGTAACAGGTACTTGATTTAAAAAGCATTCCGTATGAAAAATTAAGAGCGTTTAATGACGGAGCGATATTTCCTTATTATATATAAATAATCGATGGATGATTGTTAGATTAAATTTATTGGCCAAGTCGAGTTTACGAGTCAAACGATTGGTTTTTCTTACGCATAAAGAACCGAGGTGATTAAACGACCATTAATAACATTTCCGCACCAAAAATTACTAGCTTTGCGTAAATTTAGAGTCGTTTTGCGTTTCGTCGACGTTGTACGTACGAGTAAGGAGTTGAAACTCGAAATCAGATTGTTTGAAATTTTCCACAGTGGTGGTACGCCTGTAATTTGCGTGCAAAACGTGTTGTATGGAAAGAAAAAAGTGTGCATGACAAAAGGCGTCGCGCTGAATAATTAAAACGAAAGATCACGCGTGCTCGTCGCGCGAGCGTCAGGACTGACGTTTTTGCCAACCCTTTCCGCGTCCGAAGAAAAACCAGACAGGCCTGAATGCAAACGCGGAAAGACACGATGCTATCGGCAGAAGAGCCGTCATGTCAATCGGCCGCTAATTATCAGTCGCTAAAGCTGCGCTCTTGTTGCGCTTATTAGCAATCGCACTTTAAAGCCCCGGTGTATCTCGTCCGTCGATCGCATTAATGGCTCGAAGAAAATCCTTTGAATGTCATGCGATTTTTATCTCCCGCAAATTTTTACCCCCGTCCGACACACTCGCAACGCCTGGAAATTAATATTAGAAAGTACTTCCATTCGGATCTTACTGTAAAAGCAAGTTTTCAAACAGAACTTTTAAGCAAAACATAAACGTCTCGCAAGACAGATATCGACGTTTCATCATAAAACCAAGACACTTTAAAAGTAGTTTGACTTTTCCGCGCTCAAGAATTCAAATTGCATGCAATTACCGCGGCAAATGCATTAAGCAAAGTAATTCGTTCGCATTTGCAGGAGAGTACATCCTTCAAGGGACGCAGAACGGAAGCGGAAGCAGTTCCGAGGAGAACCAGCTGCTGAACGAGCCGGAGTTGAATTTGGGCGACCCGAGTTTGGTGAGCCTCGGCGATGCCTCTCTGGAACTGCGCGATTCCTTGAACCTCGACAATGATTTCGCAGCGGATCTACTGGAGGGCAACCTTCTAGGTGGCAGTGCCGTCGATGGTCTTTTGAGCAACTACTCCCTCGGCTTACCGGACGGTTTCAACCTCGAAGAGGCTTTGCAGTTGGTCGGCCTAGATGAGCCACCCGCGGAGGTACGGATCGGATCGAACCGAAAACACAAGTCCGTCAGAAAGCGCGATTTATTCGAGTTGGCAGAGGAACGTGGAAATACCGCGGTCTAAATTTGTCTTGGCATGCGGTCTGAGACCGAGTTGTTTCGTTTTATTGTTAATCAAACGCTTCGATGACAACGTTTCATTGCTATTTGCGGTGCTTTATTTAACGAGTCACTGATAATGGTTTTCTTTTTATCCAGAAGGAGAAACCAGAAGTAAAGGAAAAGACTGAAACCGAACATTCCGAATCTGCGAAGTGCGATTCAAAGAAAGCCGAGTCCTTAAAGGAGGCGGACGCGGACGCGGACGAGACCAAAGTTTGCGAGGAGACCGATCAAACCAGCACCATGATTCATACACCGCAGTTTCACCACACGCATCCTCACCATCGGTCGTTCCACCATCAGGTAATTCTTTTATTTTTATTCGCAACTCGCGAGTCGTTGGAATTAAAACCGAGCCTTAAATTGTGCTCACACTTGTTCGGGGTGAATTTTGATCATCGAAACTCCTGGTGAAATTTCATTGGCTGAAATGTAACGAAAGCGATTATTGATAACTTCCAGTTGCTGAGATTCGATCAACGATCTATTCCAAATGTGTCTGAATCTGATTTAAGGTGGATTGAAAACTGGTTCGAATTATTTGGAATTCACTTTTGTGGCGTTTCAATGACACAAAATACTAACGCAATGAGCATATTATTTGTCTTAATTTAAGGATTCGAAATAACTGAAAATGCACTTGAATTTGACCCTGTTAACAATTTTGGTTAAATTTGCCCGTTTGTTTTCCACGTTTATGAAACAACGTGTTCCTCATGATCATCGAAACGATTGAACGGATAATACGCAACGAACTGAAGTGGTTTGCGTTAAAATTTTATTTACAAATGAACGTTGTTGCAACGACGCGTGTATTCTAGCTGCGTCTGTAAACAAAATGTAGTGCACATGTTTATTATATACGATAGAGTTTACGTCAGAAGTTCAGATTGCTTTGTCTATGACTGATGTATTTTAAGTGCTGCTTTGACATCACTGAAATGTTTTTTTGATCGTTGAGTAACGTTTGTATACAATGCATATATTTATCATTTATTTTTACTCGGAAAACCTTTCAAGCAGCGTTAACATATTTTTTCACGTTTCATAAGAATTGCAATTTTAATCAAAATCATCATGCAGTTGCACCGATTCAAGAAATGGATCCAATTATAGATAAACGGATCCTCAACCTCGCGAATGATTAAGTAAAATTGTTCGTTTCATTCACCCAAATATTTCCATTACTAATGCACGCGAATGTTGTTTTACTTTTGAATATAAAACCGTCATTCGGTATTATTAAAGTGCATTAAAGAGCATAAAGTGTTTGTGCGAAATATCATTTTATATCAAATTATACACAGTTTTAAAAAACACAGCTTCTCGTTTACGTGTAATAGTTGCATAATTTCATTTGTAGCAGTTCCATTGTGTAAATTTCTTTGAATTATAAAGCATTGCTTTGAATTATACAAAATAGTAAAACCCATTAAACACTTGCCATTCGTTCGGTTAAAATAAAATTATAAATGAGCAAAAACTAATGAATTGTTTTTACAACTCTTACATTTATATTAAATGCACTTGTATTTGCATTATACTTAACATTGTTTCACTCAATTAGAATTCAAAGAGCGCAAAGGATTAACGCGTTGATTCGATCGATAACACAGAAACGATCTTGCGTTTATTGAAAACACAGTGATTAAATGTGAAAGAACAGAAAGAGGAAAAAAAAGGAAAAAGGAAAAAAATGAAAAGAAGTACCTGAGATAAACTACAACGAAGACTGAAAAGTGTTGAACTCCTGACTTTCATTTTACCCGAAGATAAACCCCAATGCGTACAACGCAGTGCA
>JABFOX010002583.1:0-11257 GCA_022817665.1 Axea sp. ZL-2020 | reverse complement strand
ATAAAGGTAATAAACTAAATAACCCAATCCTACTAAATTGCAAAATTGTTATTTTTTTGTTTATAAAACAAAAAAATATTCTTATTCATTTTTTCTTACGTAAAAAATCTATTATTAAACAACTAAAAATATAATTTTATTTTTATATATATTTAAAAATAAAAAAAAAATTTTCAATAAAAATAAAATATTAAAACCCAACAATTCATTATTAATGAAAAAAAAAAAAAAAAAAAAAAAAAAAAAAAAAAAAAAAAAAAAAAAAAAAAGAAAATATTAAACGAATGTCTAAATGTTACAAATGAAGGAAACGAAACGAAACGAAACGAAACAAAGCAAAACAAAACAAAGAATATTGCGTGTTTGAATTCACGCAGTCGCCCAACGACCATTAAGTGGCATTTACCTGGTCGAAGGCTTCGATTCTTCCAATCTGTTATCCCTTTCATCCTTCGGTGTTTTGTGCTGGGTAATTCTCATGCCACCTGCCTTAACTAAAATCAAGAAGCGTACCAACAAAATATAATTCGACTATTGCATTTTTACATGGCCTTGGAATTTCGACCGGTGTTTCTCTGTTTATCTTGTCTTACCTGCTGGAGGATGACCTCCTTTCAGTGAGCATTCCTCGGTACTTGACATTCTGTCAAAAGATTCTTGAAACGCGGTTCAATGAAATCAGCAAAATCGCTTATTTTAATTACTTCGGATCAAACAGCTGTCCCAGTTCGCCTTTTTCGATGTACGGTCTTTACGACTCAACCATTCAATGACGTGATTACTGATTGGTCTCGAGTGGCGTTGTATTTACTTTCCTCTTTTTGTGTACGTGTTCTACGCATTCTGTCTCGAAAACATAACGGGACATGCGCGCTCAGTTATTTCCTTTGAGCGCGAACTTTGAAAATGAACAAATTCTGAATATTAATACATACATTTCGTTAAACTGAAGAAGTATACTCGTTAAAATTATTCTTATAACTTGATTACTTAAATTAATCGAGGAAAATGCAATACGGTATAAATTAGATTTATGATTGCTATTACTTTGTATTGCACTGTTGTAGGAAATAATAACAAACTTGTAATTCTTTCTTATATTATATTTGTGAAAAAGAAATACAAGACTTTCGCACCATTAATAAGTAATTATTTTTGTTTGTTTTCCTTTTGTTCTTTATAGATATAATGAAGATCTTTGCTGTCTTGCACGGAAATTTCAACCCATCCAGTAGGTTTGATGTGGTAAACTGTAATAAATCGTATGTTATTTTTGATTCGTTTTCGAAATAATACAACAGTGAGATATGAATGTATTTGTAAATAAAAAAATGAATACCTCTAATTAAACCACCGCTAGCACAATCTCTAAAAGTAGCGTGGTAAATAGATCTTTGACCTAATTCTATAGCATCTTCATCAGATAAATCCCATTTGTAGCCTGAATCTAAAACACCATAGGCATATAAAGAACCAGATCCAACACTGAAAACTTGTCCTGGTGTGCGAGTTCCTTCGGAATCAATGTAATACAAGCTGGGTCCACGTTTGTCATAACCCGAAAACATCATACCTTAAAAAATTGATTGATTATTTATTTTTATAAATATGATGAAATAAATATCCACTTTTTAATGTGATTTCTACTAAAAAAAAAAAAAAAAAAAAAATAGAACTGAAATTCATGTTAATAAATTTAACACATCCCACATCTAAAGCATTAGAATTTTATTTTTTGTTTTGTGTTAAATGTAAAGTGGTTTTTGTACACTAATTATAAATAACGTGTTATAATTAATAATAGTGGAATATCATTAGGTTTTACACCTTTGGTAATATTTAATTTATTTAAGAATACTGATATTGTTAAAAAATTAAAATTAAATAAAAAATAACTAAAATCGTAATATTATATTGGACTATATAAATAATATTATATTGGACTATTGATATAACATTTCAAAATGATCAGTACAAAATTCAATATATCATATGATTTTGAAAATCTATGAATATTAAGGAATATAAAATTTAGAAGACCACTTTAAAATTTATACTAATTCACATATTCTCAAAAATATTCAGTATTACTCCAGATAAAATGTTTGAAATGATTCTTTTGATCTTTAAAATGCCTTACAATTTTATTATACTTTACTTATATTCTTATAAGTATTCAATATCATATAACTAATATTTTGAAGAAAAAAAAGTTTAAACCATGTTATAATGTATGTATATATACACTGCAATATTAGTGTAACTTACCAATACTAATACCCATTCCTTTGTAACCATATACCATATTAGACAAAAGTTTGCTTGCTGCTGCAACTGATATGCGTTCCCTATTTCTTAATTCAAACATACGACATTGTTTAGATAAAACTCTGTCCCAATAAACACAATCTGCAGCTCCACCAGCTATGGTACCAAGCATGAAATCATTTATTGTAACCACCTTTTTCATGGTTCTTGAACCTATAAAATATTATTTAATAGTACGTATTTGGCATTCAGTTTATATTATATTTGTATTTTATTTACAAATTAATTTAATAAAACACTTTTTAAATAATAAATAAAGTAGATTTCACAAGCAACGTTTTGCCTTCTTATATATAAAATATTTTTACTAGGTTGAAATAGAAATTAACTAATAAATTGAACATCAAAACACTGATTATATCTTGTAATTATATATAATTTTAATATTAATGAACTTATATTTTACAATATTTATGTTTCATTTATTAGATTTTATCATTATTAAGGAAAACTACATGAGGATTTAAATTTTAATTCAATTGACTTTTAGTTTATTTATTAACTAATAAAACTGGTGAATGAATAAAAGGAAGAGCTAATACTATATATAATTATAATGAAAATTATAATTAACATAATTGTCATTTGTTTTAGTAAAAAATATATTTAATATATAAGAAAGAAAAGGGAAAAAAAAAAATTATAATTGCAACAAAAATAATTTTATAATCATTAAAATGTAATAAAACTTCGGTAATAAAAAACAGTGCAAGTTTTTATAACAAATAAAGTTTAATAATTATATATCATACTAAATATATATATATGTATCTATTGTTTATACCAATATACATTCCACCAGTAGCTCTTGAATCTACTGCAACAACGATACCTCCTTGATATTTGAATGACAAAGTAGTGGTTCCATGATCAAATTTGATATTAATTTTATTTCCCTTATCATCAGTACTACTTGCGAAATAATTCAAATGTTCAATTGGCTATAAAGACACAAAATTTGATTTAAATACAAAGTATAAACATAGTTAATTCATTATCAATGTTATGCACGTATTTAAATTAATATAAATGTAATTTTAATAATATACCTCCAACAGGATAGCGGTTAAAAAACAGTTAAATCTTTGTATATTCGATATGTATTATAATTTTCCATAAACAGAAATTAGCTAATTTGACTGTCGAAACTAATTTCTATATTACTGTGCGTACTGTATATATATTAAAAGTGGAATATGTATAAATTCTATTTAATTTTTTTCTACAGTTCCGTTGGCGATGCAGTAAATTAAAACAACATTATTTTAAAATATGACATTACAAAATTGTTGTTGGTAAAATTCTAACCAAAACATGCGTGATTGTGCATTTTTCGCATCGTGAAAAATATGATATTTGTGAAGTACATACGTGTGAATACGGTGGTACTGCAAGTTGGGCATTATTAGTGAAATTTGATATATTGGCGTAATCTTCAATTTCTTGATCTTCATTGTTTTTGTTAAAATTAATCAGAGAATTGATACCACAGACTTCAGCAAGCGCCATGTTTAACTTCACTTCATCTAAAACGACCCCAAAGACAGCAAATATATTGTATACAAGTCAGTAATCAAGTATCGGTGACTGGAATCCGTAAAACGTGTGAGCGACATCTGGCGAAAGACTATGAAATCATAAAGAAACTGATTACGAAAAATCTATCGGAACGCTGCGCGTAATAAAAGATAAAATTTTGTTATCAATATTACCGATGATTAACGTTGGTCTTTTATCGTTTTACAGTATTTAAGGTAAGGAATCGTAGATATTGTAACGGAGTTAGTGCCTTTTTAAATACACATTATATTGTATATTATATTTTCATTAACTGACCAGAACGGAATTTTATAAATATGGAAGAATTTAGTACATTGAAAAGTCTCAACTTTTCATCAAATGTGCGGATGTAGTTTGAATATTACAGACTCAGTGTGAGCAGACGACAAAAAAAATCGTAGTTTACTAATTATATCCACCTGTTTCATTAAAAGTACAGATTTGGGAGCTGAGTAAGTTCTCCCGCACTCACAGAATTTCACTGTGGTTGATTTATTGAAATATAATGTGTTATGTCATGTGTACGTAAGAAGACACTAACTCCGTGGAAGTATCCGTGACACCATAGCCTTAACACAAAAATGAAGTCTGAATTCTTTACTTGTTACTTCTCTAACATTCACTCTATCTCTTTCTATTCAATTCTTTCTCGCATTTTCATAAAGTCGTGGTGGTTGCCTGTAACAGATCTTATCCAGAAGAATTGAATAATCGACGAACGATAATCGCGAAAAAGAAAAGAGCAGAGGTGGTTTTCGATTGAAGGTTGAAATATTACTCATTTTTCGAAACATGATTGATTTGCGTGGATATACTTCCGATCAAATTTCTTCGACTCCGAAGAAACAAAATGATTTAAATATTCCAGGTTTGTTCGATTAAATTCAACATCATTTCTGTTATTCACTTTTCTTTTATTTCCAAAGTGCTCTTAACCTCGAAATCTTTAAGAGAACATGTTCAAAATGAATGCAATTTATACGTATATTCAGAAACAATTTGTGTTATAATGAAGGGGTCATTTTTTTCTCTTTCTTTCAATGGATGCAATTATTTGCAATCGATTGTAGAACTCTAAATACTAGGTTAAAGTGTAATTATTTCAGTTTATCTCTTGATTATACAAATACATTTATTGGATTATATAAACATTATAAAATAGATACCTTAAAAAGTATATATTTTTGAGATTTATGAGTCATTTTTTGTTAATAACTTTTATACCAATAAAACTTTGTTCAACTTTAAACATTTTTATTTAAAAATATAACTAACTGAACTGGTTTTGTTTATATTTATTGTAATGTTTGTATTTGGAATTTGAATGTTGGGTGTTAATAATTCAAAGCAATATTAATAGTACCAAATCAGCTGACTGGACTGTTATTTGACAAAAGTAATGTAAATGTTAATAGAAACATAAAATTATTAGAAATCAATTTTTCAGGTTAATGTACACATGGGTAGAAACATTTGTCCATAAAAAAAAATCAAATTGGTTCATATTTAAACATATTATATTGTAATTAGTTGTGTTATAAATACATAAATTATTTTTTATAATTCTTTCAGTGACATCCCAACAAGAATTAGCACCTATAAGTCCATATTTAAATTTTGATCCAGCTTATATACCAGTTAATCAACCAGAATTTATATTTCCTGAAGGAGCAGTAAAACAGAGAGGTCGTTTTGAACTTGCTTTTAGTCAGATTGGAGGGGCGTGTATAACCGGGGGTGGCATCGGTGGTGCAATTGGTTTATTTAGAGGATTAAAATCAACTACATTAGCTGGTCAAACAGGAAAACTTAGACGAACACAGTAAATGTTTATTATTTTGTATAATCAAACTGTTCATTTGAACGTTAACAAAACTGATTATTCATATAATCATACAATACACGATGCTAATGATACATTTTTATTTTTCAACTAATTTCATGTTTATACAATTATTTGATTTATTACTATTATTTGCATCAATAAAAAAAAATATAAATTGAGAAATGTAAATGTGGCTTTTAAAATGAAAGAAATGTATAATGTTAAAAATTATAATTTTACAACAGATTAATTAATCATGTTATGAAAAATGGAGCATCATTGGCAAATACACTTGGTACAATAACTGTCATGTATAGTGGATTTGGAGTTTTCTTAAACTGGGCAAGGGGAGATAGTCAAGAAGATGATTTTATCAACACTTTAGGTGCAGCTACAGCAACAGGAATGTTGTTTAAATCTACTGGTAAGAAACGGTTTATTCAAAATATTGGTTAGCATCTGTTTAATTATATTAGATTATAAATTTACAACATACATACAGGCTCATAAATAATTTATATATATATTAAATGTTATTTATAAGTCAGTATGTTTATCATAAAATTATTGCGCGAAATTTATATGAATTGAAAAAACACCAAAGATCAATTAGATTGATTAATCTTCAAATATCTCATTTGAATAACTAATTAGTTGCATTTCGTTTACAGCGGGTTTACGAAAGTGTGCTATGGGAGGTGGTATTGGATTTGGAATAGCATCTTTGTACTGTTTATGGAACAATCGAGAAAGCTTTTCGCAATTTAGACATCACAGTATGAATCCAGCGTAAGATTGTGTGTACCAGGAACCCACTACCAAAACCTTAACCAATGCGAACGATTCTACTCTGAACATATTTTCTTAGACATTTCATAGACAAATCAAATTAGAGTGTAATGGATTTTCATAGAAGTTTCCACAAAATAGGGTAAAATATTTGTCACAATAGATTTTCATTCGATATACAGAGTAGAAACATTCGTAACTTCCTTCATCATTAGGAGCCAATTTGAACTAAACATAAAATTAACGCAGTTGGAATTTTGTAAGCAAAGAAAAGTACAGAGATTCAATATCATATCATGGATAATAATTTGTGTTGCATGAAAAAACGTTCGATCACAGCTACACGGTTTTGTATTTATGAAAATTGATATATTTATTAGTGTTGGCATTGCTTATTCTTTAAAGGTATGGGGTTTGGACAGTTAAACTGGATCTGAGGAATGATGAACGGATGAAACATCATCATCAAAAAGCATCTTTTTTTTTTTTAATTATACAACGCACCTGCGTTTTTACCAAATATTATACATAAATATTAAGGCTAAAATTATTATATTAAACAAATTTATTATAAGTGTAGATTCGTGGTTTATACAGATAATACATTGTACCAACACATGTTTATATAGACGTATGTTGAACAATTGTTGTATAGGTGTACTTTAATTTGTTAAAAAATTTTTTGTAACTTGTAGAAATCACAATTATATAGTTTTGACCAGTGATTAATATTGATCAATTTTTTTTTTAATGTAATATTTAAAATAAATGTTTATTTGAAAATTGGCTCCTATTTCATTTGCTCCTTGCTCCAATCTGTTTTCTTTTTAATGTTAAATTATTCTTCGCGTACAATGATAAAATATGGTTATTAATATTTAATTTTATGTTAAATGTTACAATTAATTAATTTTTCAATAATTTTAACTTTTAATTTAATTAATTTGTTTGAGTAATAATACTATAAATTAATACTGAAATACCAAATGATCAACATTTTTATTTGTACTCTTTAATGTCCAATTTGCACTGCAAAATGAAAAATTGTTTATTTTTTCACAGGTCTGATCGATAAATTGGTACCTTGATTCAACAAATTAGCAACGAAATTAACATACTTGTAAATACAAAGTAAATTTATGCTATCGTTCGATAAATTTACAATAAAGTTTATGATGACATTTGTAAATAATAACAATTGTCAGTAAAATTAGGTTCAATATAACATTTTAAAGCCTTCGAAAAATTTATTGCTTAGTAATTTACATTTGTAATATAAAAATTCAAACAAAATAAATAAACATTTAATAAAAAATACAATTATTAACATGGATTATGAATAGCGAAACACCATTTGATAGAAATAGGACATTATACATATATATATATATATATATATATATATAAAGAATCCTTTTACAATATAGAACAATAACTTTCTGTAAAATGCGAGTCTATTTCACATCTATGGATATACTGCGTCACGTGGTGAATACATAGTATATCTTATCAAAAGTTTATCTCGACAAACTTCTGATAGGGCGCAAATCTTGTTTCACCTTTCAGTTACGTGTAATAAAATCTTTTAGTTTCAATGAAATACAGTCGTTTAAAAATTGTGGAAAAGTGTCGTATCGTGTAAAAATATGTTTTAAGTATTATTTGTTAAGTTTTT
The DNA here is from genome assembly GCA_022817665.1 of Axea sp. ZL-2020. Lineage (NCBI taxonomy): Eukaryota > Metazoa > Arthropoda > Insecta > Hymenoptera > Scelionidae > Axea > Axea sp. ZL-2020. The sequence continues at coordinate 3,080 of JABFOX010002583.1, read as the reverse complement.
AATTTGTAAACAAATAAAACATCCTGTCCAACGTTAATACGGATTCCAAATTAATGATTCACAGTTTTCAAAAGATAATATTTGTTTACATTAAACCGCTTATTTTGTGAATGTGTAATTAAAGGAATATTTTGTTGAAGGAAACGTTATTTGATTTCAAAAATAAAATAGTTTCGCCTCAAAGTAAAATTGACTTAAAAAATTAAGCACTGAGAAAGGAAGATTGAAAATCATTGCTGTTCCACGAAACTTCTTATTGAAATGGCAGATAAAAAAAGTGATAATCACAGTATTAATTGAAACAGATGCCAAGAGTCTTATGACATCATATAGCAGTAATATTATTATTCACGCTTTATACCTTGCATTGCAGTTCTGTTGTAAAGTCAAAATATTTTGTACAATTTGTTCAGCAGCGAGATAGTTTCAATTTAAACTGATCTGCAAGCGTTTGTAAATAAACAGTCGTCTAAATTTATATGCTCTTTCAATTTTCTGTTTGAAGAAATAGTCAGTTAGTACCGTTCAGTCGAATTTGTCGTCTACTCAGACTTCTAAATTATTTTATAAATAATATTCAAATCATTTTACTACTGTATAATTATAACTTTCTTATTAATTCATTCATAATACATATTAATGAACGTATAAATAATAATTTTCAGTTTTATGAAAAGATTAAAAGTTACTTTTCATTCAGTGGACTGATTGGATCATTTTCATTCATGGACAATTTGAGATGTGTCAAATGTTCGTCCTTTGACAAATATGAACGCATCACGGGCAGAAAGTATACTCGTCGTTTTGTACGCCTTGTCGGTAGCGTTGACAGTATTGTGCATGGCATCTTTCACAATATTATGGCAGCATTGGAAACGGACCCTGGACATTTGTCTCAACATAGATTGTGGGTGTATTTTGTACGCAGTGACCACTTTTAATACTTTTATGGGAGGTGATGTTAAAGTATGTTCTTTTGGTGTATTTGCGTTGATTCCAACTTTACTTGCGGGACTATGCTTCGGAGTGTATCACGGCTACAGAAGTTGCATTAAAAGGAAATTCGATAACCCGCGAGTCACGACCCAGACGTATTACAACAGGTACCATTTTGAAGCGAGTAAATAAAAGTCACATTTGTACACGTACAGAACGAAAGGAATTCTTTTTCAGCTGTTAAATACATTTTTAAACATCTCATTTATCATATTTAAATATTATATTATATATCATATTTAAATAATATGTCATTGCCACATTTAAACGTAAATAATTAATATAATGATGAAAATGAAATGTTTGAAATTTGCTGAGTTTTAATTTATAATTTATTTTAACACCATTTAAATGATCTTTTAATTATGATATTCTGTTAGTTAAATTATTTATTGACCAACGCGCATGTTTATAAGAAATACCAACAATGGGGAAATGGTGATAGTGACTAGAAAAGAAAAAACGCCTTTTAAACATTGGATGACAACTGCATTTCTGGCTGTGATTATTTGTTGTTTGTGTCTGTCACATGCAATCGTCGTGACTGACGGCTACTACAAAACTTGTGAACAATATAAGAGGAATTTGGTCAAACTATTGAACGCACCCAGCCAAGTGGCCAATGTAAAATATTCCAATTATTTTATAAAATAAAATATTCATTTGTTTGCTGCGACAAGAATATGATTATTTACATATACAGAATATTTCAGTTTGTGTTCTGAAAATGTTTCTAAATTTGAACTTCATCTTATTGTTTAATTCAATCCATTCATTTTAAAATTAAAATCAATTTATACCATTTCCATTTTATTATCTTCTGTATACGTACTAACTTTATTAATAAAGCAAAACGTTGAGGTCCATTAATTAAGCTTCTACTTCATGATTTTTATATCAAAACTTAAGTTTACAGCATAAACATAAATAATTGAATGTTCTTTTTTTTATTCATAGTTCACTACGCTATTTTAATTCAAAAACAGAATTACTGTACAAACAATCCAAACGTTAAGTTATAATGAAGTATTTGTAGATGTTCCAAAAAGAATGCTTTTTTTCCCCCATCACATATTTTTCTTAATTTATTTCATAAACTAATGAAATATTGTTTGAATTAAGGTAATTCACAATCGTCTCGACTGTGGTGCCGTGTTGGATTTTATGGATTACCTCCAGCCAGATGTTAACCACTGGGTTCGCGATGACCGAATAAATACCAAAATTGCTTTGCAACTCATGCTGGTGACGACTTGGTTCGACGTGCTTTTGTGGATTGCAATTTTGGTTGTGAACTTTGTAATGGGCAGAAAACGGGCGAGCAGCGCGGGCGATAAGCTGTGCTGCTGCTGCTCCTAGTAGGAACAACTCGCTTCGAGTGAAAGGGAATGATTTTTGACAAGAAACGAGAAAAAAAGTCCATCATTCAAACGCACGTGTTATGTCTTTATGTTACAATTTATTTACGGCTGTTCACCATATATTTTATACATAAATACAATTATAATTAATTTATATACACAGCGACGTTCGCTTTTTATATTCTGTTTCATGACAAAATATTCTCTGTTATTTATTACAATACATTTCATTATTGACGTTGGACAAATTGGCTTGACAAAAATTGACCACTTATATTCGATTCGGAATAAATGATGACATTTTGCATCGAAACACCTGGTTGTTGGCGCAAAGCAGAGTGTCTTATCCTTCAAATAAAGATGTACGCGTTAAATGTCATTTTTTACTCTGGTGCATTTCAGATATTTACAATTACGCAACTGTGTATATGCTCGTGTGTTTCTTGTAATTATTTCCAAGCAATTTTACATATAAATAAACAATCATGATAATACAAATAATGATAGCAACAATTATCATTGTTACTATTATTATTGATATTACTGTTAAATATCATATAAATTAAGTAATCAAAATAATAATATCATTATTATTTTATAATTACTCGTCCCGTTGAATCAACCACTGTCCATCCAGACAAAGGTGAACGCGACAGGCTCTAGGTAAATGGAGAAATAATTATAGTAATAATTAACGATTATATTTAAATAAAGTAATAATTA
>JABFOX010002582.1:0-11258 GCA_022817665.1 Axea sp. ZL-2020 | reverse complement strand
ATTTATACCAAAAAGATATGGCTGTATTACAGTACATAGTAACATAAAAAACGCATTTGGGAGCGCGTACAAATTTAGTTATTCCTCTGTGTTAATTTCTTTGTGAAGCTTATTTTACTTTTTTATTTAGATGAATCGCAAAGTTCCATTGTTTGGACAGAATTTTTTTGTTGATAAATCGGTATTAGTGCTTTATGGTTTTATAATAATTCTCGTGATTTGTTCGTAATTTTTATTGAGAGTGAATTCAAACTTAAGATGTGTTAGTGAAAACCAATGAAGTAGTACCAGTCTTTTGATTTACGTGAATCATGGTGCAAAGACACGCAACAGAAGTGATCAACAATTTAGTTCAGGCTTGGAAGAGTTGCAATTTGTACATTATACGAAATTATTTCACTGAAAGGATTATTTTAAAAACTAGATTTTTCATGTTCATGTTCAAATTCCATTATCGTTATATCTCTGCAATGTTTTAACAACGTATTAATTACTCTTATTTCAAAATAAGAGACAAACTTTCTGCATTTTTTTATGTTAAAAAATTAATTTTCTAATTGCATTCCTTTTGAGAAATTAATGTGTGCAAAATTGTTTTTTAAAAATGTGATCACACTAAATTTGTTATTTATTTGCACGATTGTATCATATGTGTAATTTTGATCATAAAACAAGTCGTAAAAATTCCATCAAACAATTTTCTTCATCCTTCAAAGTAATTAACGCATTGTTGTTGTATCGTAATCAATTCTGCATTATTAACCTTTAAAGATCACCACCCTTTTGCAACGAATAGTGCATAATTTGATTAAAAATGTATTAAAATTAAGACAATTATAATGTGCTATTTCATTTTTATGCTTTTTTATTGTTTGCATTTTTTTCATTTTCTACGTGTTTTATATTTTGTTTTATAATTAACATTATAAATCCAATTATCAAAAATACTCAACGAAAGAAAACCAATAGAACTCAATAGTACATGGTAAAAACAGATTCATATAAAATGAATTTAATTGGTTATTTGATCGAAATGCGATACAAGTAAATGCTCTTTACTTTTCATTTAAATTGTAACTTTCTGAATTACGTTGTAATGCAAATATTAGTATTCATTTGAATGTGATTTTGAAACAAATTTACAATGAAAACGAAGAAAAAACTGCATTATTGTTTACTATCCACTACTAAATATTATTTTGAATGCTAACTTATCATAAATTTATTGTAAAGCATCATAAATGGTTATGATAATGCATTGACTTTATTTGATTGCATTGTAAATTAAACTTTAAAACGTGTCATTTATATGTATTAAAAAATATTACAAATGTTATTATATCTTTTTATTCTACTTACAAGATCTTATTACACCTTACATACAAAAAATGCATTAGAATTTTAGCCAGCAATAAAATTTTCTGATTACATTTTTCATATATTATTGACAGTATAGCTAATCAGAAGACTGTTCATTAAAATTTTACAGAGCTAAAATTAAGATGATAACAAAGAAACATGGTTTTAGTTTTTTTAATTTGCACTGTTATAAATAATAATTAATAATTTTACTAAAAATACTTTAATTCTTTAATTTTGAGAATTTTTAATGTTCATTTTACAGTACATTTCAATGTACTTTATTAATGAAAAGTTGAAGTTTTTTTATGTCTCAGTTTGAAAACAAACCATAATTATTCATATTTAGATTTCATTTTGCTCAATGTATATTTATTGATAAATACAATTTATATTACATATTTCGAGGTTGAATTAGTTTTGAGTTCGATATTGAATTTGACACATTTAAAAGATAAATAAATTGATGCCATCATAAACGATCAATCTTGTTTTCGGAAGCGAACATAATCTTTTTGTCGTTTTAGACTATCACAAAATACCCTTTCACAAAAAATGTTTATAGTTTTAAAGATCTAAAGAAATATTTCATCAATTCCAGTATTTTATATATAATAAATATATATGTTTTTTATATGAATAATAAATAATATGTTTTTTACTGCAAATACTATTAATTTAAAAATATGTTGACTTTAATTAAAAATTAATAAAATTTAATTTGGAAAATGTAATTCATTAAAATGTGATAATATACTTAAATTTTAAATATGTATTTATTTATTCAAAAAATCTTGAAGTTGGATTGTTTGTGTTAAACTCATGTCTGCGTTCACACATAACGACACTATTAATACTGATATTTCTTTAGCTACGGTAGGGTGACCTTACTATCCTCAAAAACGTACAGTTACAAATTCCACAATATTTGTACATAAGTTTATTTAAAAAAATACTGATTTAAAGTTAAGTATCATTACAATGCAATTATTAAAATTAATATTACTTTCATATTTTTCAGTCAATGTTATAAAATATTGACAAAGAAAAATTTAATGAAAGTATAATTATTTTATGTTGTCCATTTCTTTTGAATAATTTATTTAAAAGTACAGATCTTTTATTTTTTTCAAATTAGTAAAACTAATTTTAGATTCATCAAATGAGTTTATTTTTTTAAAATGCCATCGTAGACTCGTTTCCAAATTCGTGCAAAAAACGTATGATTATACCTAAATTCGTCCCTGATTGTTTTCTACAATATATTAAAAGGCGTTAAAATAATAAAGTGCCATTAAATTATCTTTAGAGAAAAATAAGTAGATAGAATTTTTTAAAACGACAAAAATACTATCAACTGAAGAAAATCTATTTGTATTTTACATTTACTTGCAGGTGTCGATAATTGATTTATATTATGCATATAATAATATAACAGCAATCAAATTAAAAATACAACAGGTATAAAATTTATACCTTAATTAGACCTCCCACTTAGCCTTAGTATTAAAACAAACCATTGCTTGTTCTCTTTTTTATCGTTAATTTTTAAGTTATCGATCCGCAGAAATTGGGAACATTTAAAAATTCAGTTGCGTACTTTTTCAGTCTCAGATTCATTAATAATGGTATAATGGAAAATGAGCTTTTTATTACAAGTTTTTATACGCATTTACATTTAATTTTTACAACGTATCAACTAACAAAATATTTCACTCGGAAATAAATCATTTTTATGAAATGCTCAGTTGAATAAATTGCAAACAAATTTTTACAGTTATAATTGAATCTCTGCACTGAAGTATTTTATTTTCTTAAAATAACAACACATACGCTGAATGTTTTATTTTATTGTGAGAAATTTGAGATAATTTAAAAGTGATTAAAGTACATTTAAAATAATAAAATAATTAGAAGACAAATGAAAGATTAATATAGATTAAATATACTTCAAATTATATTAATTTTTACCGTAAATTATAAATCCTTATTTTAGAAAGATTACATCCACCTATCAAAAAATGTACCCTTTTATCCTGCTGTTTTACCCGTTTTATTAATTTATTGGACACATAATCCGATGTTAGCTAAGTATACGGATCAAAGTTTCGTTAGCTTGAAAAATATTTGTTCAATTTCAGTACATTAAACCAGCAAGTTTTTTACGTGCGGAACGTATTACATATAATGTTACATTTAGAAATTTGGTCTTATGTTTCCGTCAGGCGAAAGTTTATTGCTCAAATTTCGTTATGTGCATAGGAAATACTCATTCTGAGTATTGATTGTTGAATTACGTTTGGGTCGTTTTCGCAATTCAATCAATACTTTCTTTAAAGCGTATAATGGATTTCTATATTTAATTGCAACAAATCAGCCCGAGTCACGTAATTTTGTTATTTGCACAGCACAGTGTCTGCGACAACGATGTATTTTTTAAATTGTTTTCCAAACTGTCTTGTTCTGTTCGTCGTTTGATTCGATAAGGATTTTGTTTGGCTGATCTGGAAAAATAGTTGCACTTATGATTGCGTTGTAACTTTAAATATTTAAGATCCAGAGAAACCGGACGATCTGACAAGATCGACCGGGCTCAATGGAACTTGCACTACGCCAATTTCGTTTCCCTCGCAACGGTTTTACTTTATCATTATTTTTGCTAGAAAAAGTATTTGTATTTTATCGTGCCATAAAAAGTGAAGGAATACCTGTAAATCTTGTTTTGCCGCTTCGGCTCCCGCTCTCGTGTGAAACGTCACAAAACCCACGGGCTGGAACAACAGAATTGGTTTTCAATGTTATTTCAGCATTACATCGTACTTACATAATTACGCCCGTCTGAGTTCATTTACTTCGGTTTAACGATCAAAAATGTCACGATTTTGTTAACAAACATTTTCAACTCACCGACGCAGTCTTCCCATTTTTGTTCGTGACCTTCAACAACGAACCCTCGTATCCCTAAAATACAGAAATTCATATTCATGAATCCTCGGTACATGCATAAATACACAAACAAATAAACATATACGCTGATATTGCACACAAATGGTTGCACGATAAATAACACAGCGTTGTGCATTGTGCAATGAAATCATATAAAAGTGCATTAAACTGCATGGTTGCTTGATGTTGTTTTCTCAACCATTTACACATGTAAAATTGCTACCACCTCTCGCGATTTTCCTATCCGGTTTACATGCACCGTAGTACAGGGAGTGTGTACAAACTATGAAATGACGATTGATGCGCGATATCATTCACGCAGGCGCTCACGCATGCGTGCAAACAATAAAGCTTGAAGCTCGCTGATTAAATATGCTAAACTAAGGGAAACGCGAAAGTCATGTTTTTCCGAGGTCAACGCGTTTGGCCCTTTATCGACTAACAAACAATTCGTTGCAAACTAACAAATTCTACCGCGCGCGAAACTAAGAGGAATATCCTCTTTTTCGCGTTTAAACGCACGGAACGCCTAAAAGCTGCTTTGATGAAAAATAAAGATGGGAATTTCGAATAAAAAATCGTTGCTGCCTTTGAGCGCTGTGCAAAGGACGCGCGAGGAAAAGACATTTCGCGTCTTTATTTATAATGAAATTACATTACTTTTTATATTGCACCAACTTAATGTTATTCCGCAGTTTGAATGCATACAAATGTAATGCAGTTAAACATGAATGTTTGACAAGACTTTCATTTAATAATCGTGCTCGAAATTGAGGAAACATCGGAAATAAAACGACATTAAAGTTACAAACTACGGAGATCTCTGGAAATAGCTTTGTCAAATATTTACTAGTTTAGTATAATTGTGCTGATATGTTTTAACGACCGAATATGAAGGGCGGAGAGAGAACAGAGAGATGATGAGTGGGGGGGGGGTATCAGTGGCATCGTTATTTCGCGGGATTTGTTATTGCAAACAATACAATTTTGCAATGGATAGCCCAGGCGGAATGCTATTCCCACGCATCAATCAACATAAACTCACCTCGTACGCTCTGAATAAAAGGTACAATTCTCGTGGTTTAGCGTCCATCGGCAAGCCACTCACGAACAAGGTGCGCACCTGAAACGAAGAAAAAGAAAAACAAAGATATAAATTAAGCACCAATTTGGTATCAAGATGAATTTAATTATTATCGTATCGAATATCGCTATGCATTACGGATGATGCTGTATGGGTTATCAGATATTACAAACAGAGAACATGTTACGCCTGGCATATGCATTATGCATTTAAGGTGCATGTGCGTTGCTCAATCAACAGGGAACTGCAGTCCCCTTACATTTTTGTGCTCGTGAGTTTCCCCAAACAGATGCATATTTCTCCGGTGAAATTTTCGCGTATCGTTTAGTGATAATGTTATCCAGCAATCGAATGAACAATAAATGATATCCGATATCTGTTTACTGTAACAATTTTTGTGTTTTGTTTAAGAGATCCATTGATATTGCACAAATAATATTTAATAGAGCAAAATATATTTTGCAGTATTAAAATATCATTAGAAATATTGAGGAATGTTCAATTTAAACGCCCGAAAATAAACTTATAAATAATTATTTTATAAAGTATGTGTGATTTATGTGTTTTTTTTTGTTGTTTTTTTAATGAATTGATTTGTATTGATTTCAATTCCATTATTAACTAATGGAATGATAAATTAAAAGTGAACGCTGTAAAATATGGTTAACAATTGAATAATATATGCACTTAAATATAAATAATGATGTCATGATTAACGGCAAAGTTTCTTACAGTTCCTGAACTGAACATAATTTTCAATGAAAATATGTTTCAGTGCTTTAAAGTATGTTTCATTCCTATGCGTCGTGAATTATGAAAAACTAAGACTGTGAAGTTAACAATGTAAGATTTTACATCGCAACTGTAAATTCATAGTACACCCTAAATGAACTTTCATAATAAAATTTATTTGTTGATTTGTCTATTACTTCAGAAGTCATAGACTGTAGAATTTGCAGTCTTAGATTGTGAACTTGACTATTTGCATTATTATTATTATTATTTCAATAGCGTATTCTTCTCTCAATAACTTCTAAAACAAACAAATGGATTAAATTTCATTTTTGTCGTTTTTGAACCCGATCGGCAAATAATATTTCTGGAGTATTATTTCACATGAAATAGTATTAAATTAATATCGTCATAATATTTTAGAAATATTATTTTAATATTTTTATTACATAAACGTTTTTATGTAGTATAAGAAAAATTCAATGACAAAATAAAAAACATTAAATTGAATGCGCAACCTACGAAATACGAGTTTTATACTAACTCGACTTGCTGCTTCAACTTACTTAATGATATCAAGAAACTATACTTCTTACATGGACTAACTGAAACTGTTATAAACTCATGATACTATTAAATTCAAAATAAATTAATCTTTTCTTTTTCTTTGTTTTGCTCAATATTTATAAATATTTATAAACACATGAACAACACGTTACACAAATTTGTATTCTAGGAATATTGTTCCTAGAGTATTGTGATAGTGCCTTAATATGATTTGGAGCTAGTAAATAACACTCTTGTAATACAGAAGAATACTATTCCCTGATACGGAGTGAGCATGTTATCCAATTTTGTTACAACGCGTATCGAAAAATTACAAAAGTATTCAACAGAATACAATTGGAATTCAATGGAATTGAAGTGGAAGAGCGAACGAAGAAATGTTTAAACGTATTTACTCGAGGTGCTGTATCTTTCTGAACAAATAAAATTAACAGAAACAAATGAAAGTTAATACATCTGGATTTGGTTTCATCATATTGATTACCGAGTGTTGTTTAGGACAATACTTCGTCAATTAATTTATTAATAAGTTTTAAAGGACGAATGGAGGCAGAGTGATTGTATTATAATTTGTATTCAGCGTCTGAATCGTCACAACGTATGAATTATTATTTTTATTTCTGCATGGAAGCAATTGATATTGTCATAATGCAACCTTACAACTTTTCTTCTAAGCGCTGTATAATATACGAATCAATACCAAAAGAAAAAGTGGCATTAAAATTTCACCGCGACACTTATGAATGTGTAACTGCACCTGTTCCTTTTACAAAGGTATACAGTTTATTTGAAATAATAAGAGTACGGTGGGAATCATTTCTTGGCGCATGAATAAGTAAAACGCACCGTACGTGTTTGGATGTCTTGTGAAACATCTGTACTCACGTGCAGTCGACACAATCGCGAGCTGTTTAATTAAAAAACAAAAGAGTAGAAATGGGCAAAAATATGAAGCCCTGCTTCGCACAATGCCCTCTTCCAATATGTCAATGCTTTCGTTCATTTTGGTACGGAAACAAGCATGATAGCACAAATACCGATAAATGAACATTGAGTCGAACGAATTAAATGTAACTTATAAAGTTACGATATTATCTGAAAAATATCGAACAATCAAACTAACGAATGCTTATAAGGATTTAATGGTATATATCGAACATCTAAGTCGCACCAAAACTTTTGTGCAAGTTATTAACGGCTTACCGTCCTACTTATTTTCTTTATAAAAGTTTAAACAAAAAGTGAATTGTTTATAATTACAGTAATTTTTTGTAAAAAAAAAAGTTTTAATTATTTATAGTACAGCAAAAGTTTTATTTATTTTGAAGGAAAAGTACGACTTCAGCAAAAAGTAGACTGTTTTTTCGAATGATGCAGTCTATTTTGACTCTAAAAAAGTTGATACGAAACTGAAAGAAGGAATATGAGTTAAAGTTATTTTGATTGGAAGACATTTACGTGATATCTGGTCAAAAATTATGTATTTATGTAAAGTTTAATAAATTTAGATTAAGGTTTTATATTAGACTAAACAACAGCTTAAAATTGTTCGTATAATTTTAAATATTCAAAATTATTTCTTTATACTAAAAACCGTATTTTAATAAAAAGTCCAATAGTTGAAAAAAAAGTAAAAGAATTACAATTTATCTTGTAGTTTGATGACGTGATAAATATACGTCATTGGCAAAATTGTAATTTAATTTATATATTGTACACTGTTTTATAGTAGGTTTTTTTAATAAAGAAGAATCACGTTCTCAAATTACAAGATAGACTGTAATTTGTTGAATTTCTGTTTTCTTGGTGTAAGAGATATTATTATTGACATTAAACCAAACATTATATAGCGTTAATGAACATTGGTAGTACTTTTTAGATTTATTGCATTTGTATTGTGCTCTGATTTATTGTCTTTATTAAAACCATAAAAGTTTTAATAAATATTAAAGTTTATGTTACATACAAAAACGTATGAATTACAAAATAAAAATATGTATTGCAATATATATAACAAAGCGAATAAACGATATATATAATTTACAGATAAATAAATACAAAAATAATTCAAGAGAAACAATATATCAAAATAAATATTTTATAAAAATGTATTAGCTTAATTACAACAAAATATGTTTGTAATATAATGAATTATCCGAAAATGTAGTAAATTAAGAAATGTAAATTATTTGCATTTTAAGAGCATCGCGTTTGTAAAACGAAACAAAGTGTTTGTATTAATAAACAGCATGTAAATGATAAAAAGTTATTTGCAGTGAGAAAAAATTGCAAAAACAAAAGTTATAACCAAAGGTTGTAGGGAATGATTAATCACTCAATAAATTTGCCTTGAAATGAACAAAAAGTAACAAATTTATAAATAAATGATTAGAACAGAAGCATCTTCGGTTCACAACTGAATGTACTTATACCAAACACTGGTATACTTTTCTTAGATCTAGTTTGATACAAATAAAGAATAAGTCGACAATGCAATAATGTCACACCGTCCGAAATTGAATTTCCTCAAAATTTCATCGGAATCCCAAAGATTGTCGAAGAGCGTCACCTTTCGCTAAACGCAAAAAAATGCCCACCCGAGTGCTGCAGAATGTTGCAAAATACTGTCAGTGCGTCAAAACGTCAAACGATAAAATGGCGTGGCAAGAAATCACCGAATGAAAGTAAACGAAAATGAGCGTGGTGCGAATACTCCTTGTGACAGTACTTGATATTATAGAGTTACCTGAAATCAATTTTTCGTGATTTCTGCAACAGTCGTTCATTTTAAATTTTGTTCCCCCGTTTGTCTTCCTCTTAACTTGTTTATCATTCGCCATCTGCAAATAATAATAATAATAAACGTCTTTAAAAGTTTGCCTCCAAAAATGCACGTCATTTATTAGTGGTACTAAAATGGCTACTTACACTGACAGCTGCTATTTTCCTTTATCATTTTATCTTTCATCAAAGCTTCGTTCCTCCAGTCTTTCTCTTTCACTAACAACAGGAGACAACATCTCTTTTACGCTGATTGCTATTGTACGATACATTTTTCGCGCTTTCCTTAAACGAGGAACATTGGAGGACATTTTGACTCTCACCATTCTTTCTTCTCTAGCATTGTAAGAATTCATTTAATCCGTCTCCGAAGACTCGGAGTATTTAGTAACTGTTGCGAGCATTATTTCAACGTTAGGGTGACAAGAATGCAAAGTGTTTGATCGTAACTGGATACAACTGCAGTGTCGGTGTGTGTTAGGGAGTTGTTGACAGGTGTGTTTTCACTTCGTCAGAAACTTTATCACAAAATGCTTCCACTTTGATCAGCGAGTTGGAGTTCTTGAAGCAACGAGTGACTGGTTTTTGACGGAGGCGAAAAATAAATGTGCTCAACTACTTTTCTACGCGGGGATGTAAACGAATGTTTGTTTACGAGACATTCCGTTGTTTTCAAAACGTTCGGTCACGTGACCTTGAAAGTGAAAGTCCGTCTTTCAAAGTTCAAGGTCAGCCTGACTTGGCCCCCAAAAGAAACACCCTTTCGATCCTCGTCGGCGATCGTCGGGTTGAAATAATACTTCTAGGAGTGAACGATAACAGTTACTAAATGCAATGCATGGATCACAACTCGGACTTCGTCTTGGGCTCGTTGCATACGGTGCAATCAAAATGTAAACAACGGATCTAGTGAGTCAAAACTACTCATCGGTATGCAGATCAAACGACTGCGCTTAAGGAGAACAGTACCTCGAGTACCAGGGAAACAAAAATGCTCATGAATAAGGTGCTAGCATAATTCGATGAGAACATGGTGAGAGAATTGAGTACAATATATTGGCATCAATGCAATTATTTACAGTTCAACTTCTAATTCATAGGCTTTGGTTTTTCCTTAGCCGGCGCGGGTAAGTATGCCAAGCTTCGTGCGTGATTTCATCAGCTTTAAAAGAGATGTACGGATGTTGCATTTTGTTAAACTCCTGTCTCCTGATTGCCAGTGAAATGGAAAAAGGGGGGAAGGTAGGAATGCTTTTTTGTTTGTGTTATTCATGTCACAACACCAAGGAAAAGCAACGACTGTCGGTGTAAGTTCTTTCTTTCGTCTTGTTGATGAACTCTAATAAATACTGTGCGTTTTTCAAAAGTCACGTTTATCATTATTAGTTGCAGACACGAAATTCAAAACTGATCACCGAGAAAAATGTAAACGCAACATTGAAAGCAACCGATCCAAGTCTCTGATGCGATTTCACGTTGCTTCTGTTTATCGTCTTTTCTTTGTCTTTTTCTTTTTACATTTTTCTCAGCGATGGAAAAAGAATTTGTCTTCCCTTTATTTTCAATTGGAAGAGACTGACTAATTAGATATCGGCAACCATCGGCCTGATACTCTCTGCTAACGACTATTTCCCTAGTGGTCAGTGGAGACCTCTGCAGTATCTTCTGTGAACGTGAAGTATGACGGTTCATGCTACGGCGTGTTCGTGTCATAACTTACGTTGTAGGCCTTGTTACACTATATCAATCCTGCTTACTGCAATTATTCATTATACATCAAATATGCCAC
>JABFOX010002581.1:0-11258 GCA_022817665.1 Axea sp. ZL-2020 | reverse complement strand
CACAATCAGCGTGAAAAACGCATCGATTTCATATATTGTTACCCCATGTTGGGGGGGGGGTAATACCCGATAATTACCACCAATTTTCCTAGTTTTTGACATGAAAATAATCTTGGCACGTCTCCAAGAATTTCGTGCGAGTCTCAGAACTATATTGACCCTAAAAGCTCTTGTCAGAAACGTTTTCTGTTGTAGGGTTTAAAAGAAGTGATCGTTATACCAGATATGATAGTTTATCCCTGTCACGGTCCAGTCTCGAGATTTATGGAACTTAGTTTTACGATTGATTTGTTACCTTTCTTCAGGACTTCGAAATCTATAAAACAAATTTTCATGATAAGTTTGGGGCTTCTTCTCTAGAAATAGTGTAATTGCCATTTGCTAATCTGAGATTTAGATTGTTTCTTATGACATTCTTATTTCAATCGTATTTATCCTTTAGGTACCCCCAGTGGTTTTTGTACAAGATTTCTTCTGTACACGTTCTATTAGTTGATTTAGTGGATAAAGAGTTTTCGCTTAAATTGAAAATTGTTTGCGAGGCGTTTACGAATCAAATTTCTCAGACCAACTCTAAAATTTTTCTGGTTAATTTTTCTGGTTAATTTTTCTACTACTTCTGTCAGTAGAATCTTATTCAATATCTGCCCATCTCAAATTCTGATGATCCAGATTTATAGTTGCATGTGATGATGTTCATTATTTTTTGATATCTAGTTGTCTGTTATGAATTTCCAAATTTTCAGTGAATATAATATCCAATATAATATTAAGTTTCACAATTATTAGGATTAGTAAGTTCGGTGTATAGGTAAGTGTTCTGAGTCGAAGGACACATACGTATTGACCTTACAAATAGGGTTACGCTGCCTGCATGCGTTATTATTTGAATAAATAATGCAGTAAAACTAAAGGCTCAATTCAGTATACCATGGCATGTATGAATTCATCACAGTCACACGTTTGTTTAAAGATTAAATAAATAGAAACACATTTAATAAGCCAGTACTTTTGAATTAAATAATACTATCTTTTCTACTTAATTTATTTTTTCATTACTTTTTCCAACTTGTTTAGATCATCCAAACACTACTGTTTCTCAAATGTTATAAAATAGGTAGATATGTATCATAATTTCTCATTAGATTAATATCTACCAATGAATTAAATTTTTAATCTTGGGAACAAAAAGAAGTCACCGAGAGTCAGAGTAAAGTGAATAACAAGGTACTTCATAAATTAATTTGAATAATTTTATTGTTGCAATTGCAGACAAGTGTACTAGTTCCGCGTTAATACGATCTAACAAGGATACTCTATAAGCTTTTCTCTTTTTAAATATATTATTTTATCTTTTTTGGAGCACTTTCACGACATTTTGTAAACATTTGGACGAGTATTTTATTCACTCATCAAAAAATTGCTTCGAAATAAATTTATTTTTCATCAATCTTCAGCACGCACTCACTTTGCCAACAACTTCTTTATGTCAAAATGTTCACACAGAATGCTTCAAACATGTTTACTTTAGATGTTTACTACGGTGGCGATATCATGTATTTTTAATCAATGTTCTTCTAAAACGATGTCACGAATGTTATTTTATTTATTTCCGAATTTGCAACCTCGCTTGGACATTATAAGAACTCGTCATCACTCGTGTTTGTATAGCTGCAGCGGTACTTGTTGAACTACGTATAGGAACTACTTACTATGAAACATCGTCTCCACGATATTTCAGAAAGTCTCTAAATTCTTTAATAGTTTCTTTGCGTAAACGTAATGCTTTATTAAGACGATATTATTTACCATAAATACAACCCGCACTTTTTTTGGAACTATCTAGAATATTTACTATTTAACAAACAGACATGAAACTTTCCATACATGACTAAGTAAGACAGAATTATGAAAAAATTAAATGAAATTTTTTAATACAACAATCTATATCTTTCAAAAGTTATTATTTATTTCATATTTTTCGTATTTAACTTAGAACCAATCCCGTTACTGTTATTTTTCTTCATGATTCTAAATAAACTACTTTTTCTTACTTTGAAATAATTTTTCATTTTTTTTAGCCAGCGTTTGAACTCAAAAATTCATTTACTCGTCGACACAAAAAGCCATTTCTCCCAGTTTCGCGCTAGTTTTATCCACAGTGTATCTTGGCGTCCCATTTTCTTAAGATTGACCATAATATTATCCATCCATCTACGTATTGGTCTACCTAAGGGTCTCGTACTACTTGGTTTACCTGCATGTACCCTTTATACCGTTCTCTTTTGTCCCATTCTACACGTTCCGTTCATTGAAGTCTACGCGATTTTATTATTCTTATTATGTTAGGTGAGTCGTAAAGTTCGTTTATTTTCTCGTTATGTAATTTCCTATATTCTCTGCTAATTTAGTCTGCTAAAATTTTTCGTAATACCTTATTTTTGAAAACCTTAAGTTTATTCTTGTTTTTCTTCGTAAGTGACCACGTTACGCACGTAGTATTATTGTTTTGTATACCCAGATTTTAATTTTGCGCCATACAAGACGTTATTTAAATAATTTGCTTACGGCATACAAACATACATTACCGGCATGTAATCTTTTCTTGATTTCAACATCGATTTCATTATTTTCCGTGATAATTTTACCAAGATATTAAAACTCATTAAAGGAATTATATGTTAAGCTAGGTGCAATTTCGATTTTTGCTCTATTAGTATTCTACTAGATACCATATATTTCGTTTTTCTATCGCTAATTACTAATCCATCTTTCTGCGTTGATTAAGATTCCTACATTTTCTACTAGTGTCCCTTCATCGTCTGTAACTAAATCTATATCGTTTGAGAAGGCTAGTGTCTTTATTACACCGCTCAGTGTCGCTCCCTGTTATATTTCTAATTCCGATGGCATCACATATTCTAAAATGAAATTAAAAAGTAACGGTGAGATTATTACATCTCCCTGTTTTATACCATCCTGAATTTCAAAGGTTTATTTCTCTTTATCTATTCGTGCCGTACCAAAGTTTTGATTGCAGCAGATTTGTATTAATTTAACTAATTTTTCCGAATGCCTAGTAGTACTAATATAGTATACATCCACGTTTTTTTAACTGAATCATACGCTTTTTTTAAATCTACGAATAACTGATGTATGGCTTTTCCTATACTCCCATTTTTTCTCTAAAAATTGCCTACTATAAATATTTGATAATCTCTTGTGCTTTCTTTCATATATGGTGTGATTCTATATAATAATACTGTTGAAATAATTTTTCATAGCATAAAAAATATTTAATATTTAATTTATGATGACTGGTCAAATAGAGTAGATTTTATTTACATATCTAAGAATTTCAAACAAAACAAATCAGAGGCTATAATTAAACATTTACTATATTCAAAAAGATTAATGTTGAGATATGAACTTTGTGAATTTTTATTTTTTAGTTTTTATATTGGCAATATTGATTTATTTTATTGAGAATTATCAAAATTAATAATGAACTAATTGATTTAAATAAATACTTTAAAATTAGTAACAATTTTGTCTAAATTGTATGGATGAAACTTAAGCAAAAATGAATTATATTAAAATAAAAATCTCAACTAGTTATTGATTCATCATAATAAAATCTGAAAAATAAATTATTCTTTGATTTAATGGCATATTATAAATTTTAAAGAAATATGTGTAATTATGACTGCAACTGTGATCATTTTCAACTAATTATCTTATTTTTAGAGACAAATTTAAGAGTCTAATGAAGAACAAATATTCCACTCTAAACGAATGAAATCAAAATATCCAGAATTCTATGTAGTTATATATGTTTTTCACTAAATATATAATATATTTATTAATTGTTGTAATTAATACATTATTTTGTATTCTCAATTATACTATGAATTTATACATTTTGGAATATGATTCGTACAAAAAAATGTATATTTTTGCATAAAATAGGAATCTGAGTTTATCATTATGATTGCCGTATCTTTATTAGCTTTAGTAGAAATAGAATTTATTTATAATTCTTGTAATCGAACACAAAATATTTCACTAACTAAAATTTCCAATCGAACGCTATTTCCGTTTGTCTATAAATACATGGTAACATAATGACTTTGCTTTAGCTCGGTCAGTTTTAATTACTAATAAATAGCGAAGTACAAATATGGATGTTTATTTTAACAGATTAAGTTGTGAATATAAAATAATAGTTATGCAATTATTCTATGGTAGGTTTTTAGAATTAGTATAATAATTATTACAGTTTTGCCTGATGCATGTCTCATTTTTATTGAATGATTTATAACATCAAGGTAATATTAAATAATTAATATATAGCTTTTTATATAATTTTATAATATTTTTTGCATTGACTTAAATGGATTTTCACCAAGTAGAAACTGTTTAAGTTTAGAATTTTTGCGTATATTTTTGCAGATGCTTTACTTGGAAGATTTTTATAATGAATGATATATATCAATTTAATTCTGCATATACATTTTTCAAATAGCATTTAAATTTTCATGAAAACGTTCTATTTTTATCGCGTGAAATAAAGCAAACGAAACATTCAACTTGTAAAATAAAGTAATTTGAAATAAAGAAGAATTGAAAATCAAAGATTAATGGTTGGATGGTTAACTAAAATAGAGAAGAGAAGATGAAAGAAATATACTTTAGAAAATATTTACTAAGAGACAACTAAAATATAAATATATGAACAGTTTTGAAAATGGTTTGAAGTATAATGTACATATTTAATGAAACCATAGAAAAATATACAATTCATTCGCGAATGTAATAGATTAATAAATTGAAAATAATATTTACATATATAGGAATAGAAAGCAATTATCAAAATAAATTTAAGTATTCATAATAATTAAAAATGTTCACATTTTATTTCATTAATATCGTAAATTGATTATATGTTCAATTAAATAGCATAATCTCTGATACGCATATAAATGTGATTAACAGTACTTTATTTAGCTGATTGTCACATTTTTTGGTCGAGTTGAATTTCAAATGTACTTCATATGTATGTTATATACATACATACGTACTTTATTAATATGAATCGTTTGAACGATAACGTTAGCTTTATCACCATGAAGTAGCAATAAAAATTTATTGGCACGATTTTGTGCTAACACGAAAATGGCTTCAGGTAATCCAAAGCGATATACATCGAATCCAAGCCACTTTCATACATGTTAAAACTTATACGTCGTCAGCAGAGTGCTGGGATATTTGTTATAATAAATATAGAGCTTTCATCGCCATAAAAGTTTCTTCATTTTGTTTGATGCTAAATTTCATACATATAATCGTTAAATCATATATTTACTTGATATTTTTCGTACAAAAATAAAGAATCATAATTTATTAATCTATTATTAATTGTTTTTCATGAAATGTTGGATATTAATATAATTAAAGAAATTATTTTTAATTTTTAAACATATAGTATATATTAATATTGTGTTATTTCAATCATTAAACCAACAGTTTAAAAATAATATAAGTTCAGAATTTATTCAAAGAATACCCATTGTGGAAAAAAGTTTAACCACAAGTTTTACCACGGATAAAATTGGACCATACTTAGAGCACGTGTGGTAAAATTTGCGGTGAAAATTCTTTTTTTATCTGGCATATTATTAGAATTATACTTCTCTATTTAAGATTTTTTAGGAAACAAGTTTAGGAAACAAGTTGTGTGCTTTTTTCATACATTTAAACACAAAAATTAGTCAATTTATACGCTGAATTATTTTTATTTATATATTTTATTGTATATTAAATACACATAGAAATTAGTTAACTATTTCATGTTACTATTATTACGAAATTACTGAATCGTATTACAATTAATATTTTATTAAATTCTATTACCTGGTAACTATACTGTTAGCTGCTACAGTATGTCGAATTTTTAACATCATTAATGAATCTTACTTAAACAATTTAACTTCATCATATATATATATTTAAATTTATATCAATTCTCTTACTCTTGAGAACACAACATTAAATTGCTATAAAGGTTACTAATTACTACTTGTTATGTGTTAAAGTAGCATCTCAACATATTATTACTAGGCAATTTTATAAGAAGAAAAATATTAAATCAAAATACCTTTTGAATTAAAAACAAAGCAGTTTTAAGACGATTTTGGATCAGTCATTTTTCATTTAAATTTATTTTTATGTGAAATAAATGTCATACTTACATTTTTCTGGCAACAACGTTAAATTATTAATTCTTTAAAACATCTCTGTTCTCAGAATAAAATGTTTATCAATGTCTATGTTTTTGCCGTCTTTAACATTTAATTAAGAAGATATGTTATTAAAAAATATTTAATAACAGTCATATTTTCTTTTCTTATACTGTTTTTAAATACAAATGTTTTTAAAACAATGTATTAAAATTTATTTTTATAGGTTTGTAAATCAAACAAGAATTGAAATTAATTCTATAAAAAATGTAGTAAAAAACTATAATTATATACAGGTCATTTTGATATAAAAATTAAATGAAAGTAGAAAGTTAGCGGATTCAGTTAATTATAACTTATATAACTTATATATTTGTATTTTTAACAGTTTTAAATGGAATTTCGAAAATTCATTTTAATGATAATAAAAAGGATATTTTAAATTATTAAATTATTTTACAAATTATTCATTATAAACTTAAACTCAAATAAAAAATAAAATTTCAAATTTCAAAGTTACGTCTAATTATTTTTTTTAAATCAGTCCAAAATTTTAATCAAATGAATTTCAATAAAACTTCATCATTATTAATGCAATACAACATTCATAACCATGAAGAACCAATTACCGTTTCAAACTTATATTTTATACGAGAGAAAAACTTTATAAATGGACAAATATTAAGTATAGTAAACTACAATATTTTTTATTAAATCTAAGATCAATACCTAATACTTGTTCAAATTAATTTTATTTGTAGTAATAGAAATTATCAAAACTCTAAAAAAATCACATTTCATGGTATACTTTTTATGATGTGGTATTCAGCTATTTAACTACAAGTGAGTAATGTATATTAGATATTTCAATAAGCATAAAAGTATTTGATTGAACATATTCATATCAAGTGATTACTACAGCCATGTGGACACACAACATGACGTATCGGAAGTAAAAGATAAGGAGTTTGAAACTCATTAATATCATTTTTGACTGTTAATTATTGAAAAGGGTTTATAATGGAAGGAATTATTATGGATAATTGCAAATGTATAATCAATGTTGCAGTTATTATAAAACATATTCATTCATAAGGTATATAAAAAATTAAAGATGTTTTTTATAAATTTATATATAATTTACGATGAATAGATTATAATAAAAACATTGCTTGTAACTGTTACTATAAAATACAATACAGATTTCTACGAGTGCATAATGTATAAACTGCATGCTTTACAAATTTAAATAAATATTAAATGGTCCATTTTCTCGATTAAAATGTGCATATATGTATTTATGTTAATAATTTGAATTTAATAATTATTAATTGTAGAATGTCTATAAATGATAAATCTGTCAACTGATAAAAGTATTATTTCTTAAAAATATGTATATTCATTTATATTACACAGTTATTTATTTATTTTTAAATATAACGTTAAATAGATGTAATGAAACATTGATTCTATTTATTAAATTATTTATGCATTAAAAATACAAGCAATAAAAAATTTATGTTTTAATACAGTTATCCAAATGTGATTTTCATTACCTTGAATAGGGATTGAGAATATGCGCTAATAATTCAAATGATTGAATATTATGAAGGAAAAACATTCTCCTAATTAGAAAGTAATTAAAGATTTAAAGTAAAAATCCAATGCTTTTAAAATTCCCCCCTTTTTTTTGTAAACTACTGAATCTTTATCATAAATGTTTTAAGGTAATGCTTTGGAGAAATATTAGTATATAAATATAAAATTGCACTCATGATATTTTCTACAAAATTTATGATATGAGAATAAATATATACGCGGTGTTTATTTTAAATTGACATCTTAGCGTATCTCAAGAAGTAAGCACTGTACGCAAAAAAATTTCCAAATAAACCTTTCATTTTCATGAAGGGCATCTAAACGTGTAGAAATTATCCTCCTTTCTTGCTAGAGGTGGAGTGTGGGGAATTTTTGAAATTTTAAATGGAAATTCTTATTTTATAATATAGATTCGAATTCCTTAAGAAAAAGCACGCGTTTTATACTATTATTTTATTGAAGAAAAATCAGCCAGGTTACAGTTCTAAAATTATTGTCGATCGAAAAGGAGCATTTGATGTCCCCGTACGTAGATTTCACGTGACGTAGATGATTTTACGATCTACAAAAATTATGCGACCTTCATTTTCAATGATAAAATACAATTAAAACTCCCCTTGTTTGTAAAATTATTTTACGATGAACGACACTTTTTTACGAATACTTCTACAATACATAGTAGACGGCACACTGCATTGATTGTAAATTCAAATAATTAAAAAATGTAAGTAAATGAATTACATTTACAGTGACTCAGGAACAACGACGTAGATAATAGTAATTTTCTGTTCCCTCGGGGTGTTTGTTAGATTACTGTTTGTCCTCTTGCTTCTCATCATGCAATTACAACAAATACTCAGAAGCTGGCCTTCAACTTCAATGCACTTGTTGATTCGTATTGAAATGTCTGTGCAGAACTCAAAAGCATGTCAGACATAATTTTGGCGCATGCATTCCTGATTTGTTGTATCATATTTTTACGAGTTGTACGTGCTTCTTGATAAATGGCATTTTTTAAGTTGCCCCATAAAAAAAATCCAGTCAAATGAGGACTAATTTGGATGGTGAGTTTATCGGACCTACTCTCCCATTTAAGCGATTGTTGCAACCACTATTCAATCGTGGTTGATCGAATGATGTGCTGGTCAACTATCGCGTTGAAACTACATATTCTATTGCGGTAGTTCGTCTTGAAGAATGTTTCAATATATCTCCCCATTTAAATTATTATCAGCAAAATATGGGCCGATAAGTTTATCGAAGATTATTCTACACTCTACATTAAAAGACCAATGACCCCCGATGGTCTACTTCACATTTTATTTTAGAATTGTAGAATTTATCGAAAATAAATTATAATAAATTAAAGTACCCTAGAATTCGTTTTCTATAGCATGTAGGAAAGAATTTACATCCTTTTGAATACTGAATTCAATCATGAATAACTATTAAATGTTCAATGTTATTTAATTATATTTCTGGCCATTAGGAACCTATTAAATTGTTCATTTATTTTTAACTAATATAATTTAATAAAATAATTTTGTTTAATAGTTTATGATATGAAATTCATACAGAATAATAAATTGAAGTTTGAGGATCATTATCATTTTTATTTTTTATTTTTAATTTGAATACTATCTTTTTCCGAAATTATTTGTTATCGATTGAAGCATCAATATATGTAATGTATACACATTTAAAATTATTTTTATTTGCAAATATATCTAAATTATTCTATTTCGATAATTTTATTTTATTAATTAAATATTAACAAAAATTACCTTATAGCGCATGGACTTGTGATCACTGTTTGAAATGATCATTAAAATAAAGAGAAGTACTTATTTTCATAATTTCCAAATTGTTATGATTTTAAGTTGCTTATGCTCGAAGCAGTTAAATTCGCTCCATGCGAGAAGAAACTCTTAAACATTTAATTTTTTTCTTTTTATCAAATTATTTACCATCGATACTATATCATTTAATTATTAATTTTTCAAATTCCGATAAATTTTATAAACGAGCTTGATTTATGCACTTATTTATTGCAAGTATATTAAATCTATTAACTGAAAAGCAGTAAATTAATTTCAGAAAGAATCTTGAAGCACTTTAAAAATGTGAAACGTAATAATCTAAACTCGTAACTATTAATGAAAAAATCTTTTTATTTGTCTAGATAATGATTTTAATAAGCAGATAAATAGAAATATTTTAACTAGAGTGACTTACAACACGTATATCGTTCTTGAATATTAAATCTTCAGATATTCTTAAACATTACACATTCTAAAATAAAATGTTTAATACTAAATTAATACTAAAATAAAATTGTTTAATACTTATTCATAAGAAATATTGTACTCTTTAAGTGAATCAATTTGTTTATTATAATTAAAATTTCTCTACTGAAAAATAGTAAATCAAATTTTCTTAAATCAAATTTTCAATGAAGTTGGATATGATGCAGTGATTCGTGAACTTATCTATGATACAAATTCACTAAACAACTTAAATAATACAAAATTCATTTTAGTGAAATAAGATTCGTCTAATTTAAGTACAGTAAAATTTGATCGCAATGGTTTAATAAAAAAATCAGTATTTTTTTCATTTGTAACCTTTATTGTAAGAAATACGAATATGCGAATCGTTTAAGCATCACTCTCATAAATAATAATCAACTGTGAATATTTTGAATAATTCATTACATATTTTTAATGAGTTCATGTAAATTAAACAAACATTGATGTTATTTGAAGATTTTAAACATGTTTCAATTAGTTTCGGTATAATGCAACACTTCGAAATAGAATTACTTTTATTTTCATGTAAAAAATATGGAAATAGTGATATGTTGAGAACAGTTCTTTAAATTAAAAATGTTATCTTTTATAATGCAATATAGGAAAATCTACTGTAATTCAGTGTAAAAAATATTTGGTACGTATTCTACAATTAATGTTAACACTTACATTACTTGCACCTTTAACTCTTCTTTTCTCAAATGAATTCAACGATTTTATATTTTAAATAGATAGATCGCATTAAAGTTAAGAAAAAAATAAGGTGAAAAAATTATTCGATAATCATTTTAATCTCTGAAATTGAACCTTTTTGATGTAATGAATCGTAAAATTCAGTTATTTTCAAAATCTCAGATAGTAGATAGTATTTATATTGCATTGGTGTATATTTACTAACATAAATTTAATTTGCTTAAAAATATTATTAAAAAAGTTCAAGATACTTTAAATCTTCCCATTATTTCTTCACAAAAATCCAAGCATGCTTGCATGAAATTGCATTTCCTTATTGAACAGGCTTTGAATGATATTGTTGCATGAAATTCTGTCTGGTCATTTGATATTCCATGTATTTATAGGAAATTACGTGTATCATAATTTTTTAGTATTT
>JABFOX010002580.1:0-11260 GCA_022817665.1 Axea sp. ZL-2020 | reverse complement strand
GCTTCAATTTCCAACATAGGAACTACGCAAACCCGGGGTCAAAAACCGGACATTCTTTACTATTCACATCCACCAGAATCTGAGGGAGAAAATACAAATAAAGCTATACCTGAAACACAAGCCAGAAAATGCACTTTAGCGATGACAATGACGATCATGCAAAGGGTTAACGAAATTTTCGCGTTAGCCAGAGAAAAGGCGGAAGAGATTGTAGCTAGTGAGGTTTTAGGAAATGCAACATTTGTTACCACTTTACTACCTCTATTAATGGCATACATTACTCCTCTTGCTACTTTTGATCCCAGGGTAAATTATTTGATAATGATGAATTTTTGATTTAACATATATATTGAACTTCTAGATTTATTTAATTAATATACATATATCAATATTAGTTCCTATTAATATAATCTTTATATTTTTGTTGAAATTTCATGTATTACTTATTATTTATAGAGTGGTGTTCAAGTATTAACGTTGATACAAGAGATGCTTCCGCATGTAACTGCTCTTAATTTATTATCTTCGATGGGAATGTCCCAAGTGTCCCAGGACAGCGAGGTGCAATCACATTTCACTAGTCCGCTCACAACTAGCCACAATTATACTTGGTTGGAAAGCGAGCATCCGTATAAACTTGCTTCAGTATCACATTACAAAGCTACATTTCCTGAAACTGTCAAATGGTTGACAATTGAGTTTACTCCTGAATGTGGCACAGCGCAGCCTGAAGATTATTTGCAATTGTATATTCCAAACAAAAATTTATTTTTCGGGTAATGATGATTTTGATGTATGTCATATATAATAACCACAAAAAACAATTAATAATAATATTGATGACGGAGTTTAAGAATTATACGTTTATTTTAAGTTATTATTTTAACAATTTACTGTTAAACTTAACATTCTTTATTAAACAGTTATTTATATTTTTAAGTAATTAATTTTATATAGTAAATAAAACTTTTTTTTTAATGATTTTTAATGAAAAATTACAATTTTTATACGGTAAAGCAGATTGTGTTTTATAAAAAAATTGTATTTATTTCATTAATTATAAATTGTTAATTTATTAATTAATTAAACTGATTTCCAATGGGATTATTTAATCAATGGTGTTTATAATTATTTCTTAGAACATTTACAAATACATCCTTGGAAGATAATCCTACACTTTTGCCTGTACTTCCCAAATTGAGCAATATACAGAGTCAGTGGCCTCAAAATGCTATCGTTTTACCAGGTATTATTTTTAATATAATCTTGACTTTAATGATGATATAATTTTTTTAATTATTTTTTATATATAAAATAAGAAACATGCTGAATAAAAACAAATAAGTTTATATAATTAATAAAAATGTTATTTCTTGACTATAACGATCAGTCATCATAGACTAACCAAAGATTATATCAAAACAATTCATCTATGCAAGCAATTGTACTTAAATTATAGAATTATAAAAATATAACTGTGAATTATTTATTTATATATTCTTAATTATAAAAATATAACTATATATTTGAATATTCTAAAATAAATTTATACAATAAAATATTTTATTTGGTATTTTTCGAAATCTTGTATAATCCTAATAATAATTAAATTTACACTGAATCAGAATATCAATGTAGTTTCAAATATTAAAAGATAATTAATATCCTAATAAAGTATTCCCTAAAAATAAATAAATGATGTTAAACAATTAGATTAAATGGTATAATTAATAATGGAACATAATATTTTAGGAAACGAGGTAATATTCTCTCTGGAAACGGCATCTGATTACATGAAGGATGAGAGATCTAATACTTATGGTTTTAAGTGTCTTGTAATTGGCTACGACTGGATTACATCCGGAAATGGCCTGAAAAATCTTGAAATGGAATTAGCCTTTCTTGGAGGAGCGTGCGCAGCTAGTCTTATGAAGAAGAATCTCACGTTACCGCCAGCTTCGGGTAAGTGAAGTTAACCTTTTTAAATTCATAGCTATAATAACAATTCAATTAATCAAGTGTATATCGCACGTTTATCAATTTTGTTATTAATAAAAAATTCGTATCTTGATGAGTAAAAAGCAACAATACAAATAAAACTTTTTCAGTAGCTAAATATGAATTGAAAATTTTTTTTGTGCAGTATCGCGAAATAAGATATTTCTGTTCGCAGTAAGTCGATATTCATTTTTTTTTTTATTTTTATTTTTTACAGTGGAAGAGCTTGAGGAGGATTTGGAAGCCGCGCAGGAAACGACAAAGAGGATTTTCTCCGTTCATTCGTCGCTGCTGGGACGTGGTTTCGCTCTTGCATCTTCACCAACGGTGTGCCAGGCTCTCGACGGCGTGTTTTCATTCAGGTGAGTGCACCCGCTACTGGATTGCGTGACCTAAATTGAGTAACATTTTGCGAACAAAAGTATAGGTGGTGGTGCGTAACGTCTTACGCAATGTGTGTTATAACATTAATATGTATTATAAAATACATTTGCCACTTTTACATTTCAGGTGTTTCTTATCATTTTATTTGCGAAAAAATTGGTTTGAAGTATTAATGATTTCAAATGTCGTTTTATTTAAAAGTCAAGTTGTCGAGAAACGTCATCGAAGCTTTTGTTTGCAATTGTTGTTCAATGAATTGGATTTGCATGTTTTTCAGCATTTTTCATTGCAGTATTTTTTGGATATTCTATGTAAATAAACAAATTTACCGAAGTTCGTACACAGTTGAATAGTTTAAGTCGCATTTTTACGACATTCCGTGTATGGTTGTGAAAATTTATTGCTAAGTTTCTCTTGACGCGAATCCGACTGCAAACTGTTAAGTGTGAAATATTTACGTCACACGTCCGGTGCAGTCGAAAAGCTGAAAAATTTAATTTGACGCTACGTTGGAGACGGCTCGATATGTTTTCGCATTAAATATCGAGCGCCCTGTATTTCGAGGACTGTTATGATATTGGCAGTTTGGGAATATAATAAATTACCAAGCCTCTGTAGGTGTTTTGCGTTTACCTCATTCTCGACAACGTCTCGGATCACCTTCGACTAAAAACGCTTTGAAGTTCGCCAATTGATTCGCAGTACGTGAAACAAGCGTCATTATTTTCAACGAAATACTTGTGCAATTTAAATTTACACGTTTCAGTGATCAAAGCTTCGCTGGGAAAGTGTTATGTTTATTTGACGAAGAAGGAACTTTGAATAGTTATTTGGCTTAACGAGTCGTTTTCGCGGAAGATCATAAAGCAACTCGACAGATTTTTCGGACGTTTTTGTTCATTTTTTTTACCGTGAACCACCTTGATTCATTTGCAAGTTATTTTGACGAATTTATGCACGAAAAGGCATCTCTTTAATACATATGAAACATTTATTTGGAGTTCGCGCGAAATATTGGAAAACATTCAAGACATAATTTAAGCTATGAAAATATTACCCGAAATAGAACTCGAAAGTTTCTCGAAAAGCATTAATCATTTACGAAAATGTCAGTCAGTGTTGAAATAAATTGTTGGCTGTTCTAAATCATGCATTTAAATATCTTTGAATTCGTAATATTGATTGAGATACGCGATTCTGTAATTGCACAGATTGCTGCATAAGCAATTACAATTTGTCGGATTAAAAATTATTTATCTAATTACTTAATCATTTAACTTTGCGAAATAACTTGTGCATATTAACATATGTTATTTGGCTGACTGTAATATATATATATAATGTGACTGTTTAATTTTATTTTTATTAAAGGAAAAGTTGTAATTTTCTCAATGGAAGTATATTGAAGATGCATAAATAAGTATTTGAGAAATGATATATAAACGTTTAATAAAAATAAACAAGGTTTCTTATGCAAATTATAAAATAAATAAACTTTTAAATATATAAATATTATGCAATCATTTTTTGACTTTAGATATTTAAAAATTATTTGTAACGTTGAGGTTATACCTTATCGACGTAAAATAGGTTAATGTATTAAACTGCATGTGTTTTAATCTGAAGTGCAGTTCAATATAGAATGTGAACTATGAGTCATGTTAATGTTACAGTAAGTTTATCAAAATTCACTATTTGATTAAATTTTGAAAATGACGAACTCCTTTTAAAAATTAACCATAATCATGATATTATAAAATATGATTCAAATATTTAAAAAAAGGTCAGTTATTATGTTCTTAGTTAATGATGACTGTTTATAATGCGAATCTGTTTGCAATTGTTAACATTTTTATTGAAAATATTAATTAATTTGTTAATATATTAATTAATATTGTATAATGTGATATCTTTTAAATTGGTCTTGGAAACATCATCAAGAACGATTTTATGTAGTTTATTTAATGCTTCTGACTTATATAAATTATTTCATAGAATGGAATTATTCATGATGTCTTAAGAACATATCTATAATGATATGACTGACTTAGTCAATCAAAAATAAAATTTGTTTTTGTATAGCCGAATATTGGGAAAATTACAATGACGGTTACTGATGATGATGACGATTAATGATGGTTATTTTTGTTGTTTTTGTTATTGTTATTATTATTCTTATTCTTATTCTTATTCTTATTCTTATTCTTATTAGTATAGTTAAATTTTAAAACATTTAATAAAAGATAATATTAAAATGCTAATTATTATTAACAATATAAATTTTTAAATATATTAAATATGTTTGTTTTTAACAGTTAAGATTTAAATGTAAAATTTCCAAATTTTATTTTAATATAAATATATGATTGAGGGTTGTTAGTCTCGTTTAGAAGGGGAAACCTACACTTTTTTTACAGTAGTACGAATGAATATAATAAAAAGATACATATATAACTTATAATTGTATATTTAATAATCCGTTCAATATCATCAGAGCGCTTGTTATTTGTTCAAGTTCATTTCATTAATGGATAAATGATGAAAATGAATACCAAAGAAAGTACTCTGTGCAATGGATCTTTTTATTTAATCAATATATTACTGAATAGTTAAATATTTAAAAGACAGTTAAAATAATACGTTTCGCATTGTTAAAATGATGATACTTTTATAAATAGAATTTTTTTGATTTATTAAATACATTCACTTGTAAAATGTACACAATTTCTTGTAACTGAGGCAACTTCAGCAATTCATTAATAATTATAATTTGAAGTTTTCTATATCGTAATATAAATATTCTTGTTACGGAAAAATGTCGTATTGAAGTATTAATTTTAAGTGTATACGTGCATATACTAAACGTATAACTTTCAATTAATAATTATTTATTTCTGACTCTTTTATTTTTACTACGTATTAAAATTCAGACTTTTGATTTGTCGGTTATAAAATTGTTTTTACAGTTATTTAAATTTCATTATTTGTGAAAACTTTAAGATTTCTATATGTGAAAAAATGATGTATGCAATATTCTAAACATTTTTTTATATTTTTAAGAACATTTTTATGTTTTGTGAACAGAAAACTCGCGTGGCTTGGAATGTTCTATAAATTTGTCCGAGAAAAATGTTAAAATGCACGAGAAAATCCAGGAATTTAAAAACTTTATTTTGATAGATACTCTGTTGTATCATAATTTCATATAAATGTATAGAATAGATGTTATATATATATAAATGCACATCAACGCGAACACTAAAACAAAGTTCTCATAAAAATAAAATTAAAGTTAAGACATATATATTTTTAATTTTGTTTAAATTTTGTTAATAACAATAATTTTAATTTTGTAAATAGTCTGTTTCAAAACGATCAACAGTTTTTAACGAATTGCTTACATAATTCAAAACTGATTTGTAAACTTGCCAATATTGTTTATGTAGTTTTTATGCCATATGATTTTATTTTTGTACCTTAAAATTATTAAATTGTAAATTTCTGTACATAAATGTAATAATGGCAGTGGGTAAACACATAGAATTAGTTTGGAATACGTCGGATGTGTAACTAATTGCCCGAAATCATATAATTTATTTTAGATTATCTTAACTTTATGATTAGTTATGGATATGACTTGAGTAGATATATTCAATTTCATTGCACAGAAGAAAAAACTTGTTTATAAATAACTAGATTTATACAGTTTTCCATAGTAAAAATGCCATTTGTGCAGTTTAATAATAATAATAAAAAAAAAGTAACGTATCATATTTCGTGCAGCCAATAGATAAAATTTTAATTTAAATTTATTATTACTATTAGAATTAAAGTAATAGTATTTTATTTTCGTGCGCTAAGAACATGGAGATTGTTCATTTTATGGAGAGAACATTACCGTGAAAAACTTACAATACAACTCATACCATAGTCTCATGCAATATTTACACATTGCTTACTATTTTTGCGTATGTGTTCTTTATGAATGTACAGGCGATACCTGACAGTATCGATACATGTCATGCTGAAATAGTAACCATTTTCATATTATTATAATTAATAATGGTTCATAAATTTATTTATCAAAATATTTGAACAAATAAAAATAATTGCTAACAAATATTTTATTTCAGTAAATTAATATTTTTAAAGCTGATATTAATGATAAATAACAAAGCACAATGAATTTAATAGTTTTAATTTGTAACATAATAGTCGATTTTGAAATAAACAGTATTCTTAACTGTGACATTCAGTGAAACAATAAGTTGCGGGTACAAAGTGCACGTCAATTATGAAATCCATCCATCAATGACATTTATAGGTTTGTTCCAGATATTCTTGATTGTAGTCGTTTTGCTATCTACAGATGAACCTATTCAGATTATATAAATACACATGATAATTAAATGCAATGGACAATATTTTCTTTGTCACGTTATTATTGAAAATAAAATTCGTACATTGAAATTATTCAAATTTAAATTCGAATAATATTAATTTCAATTAAAACAAGACTGCGTAAAAGTCGTGGTATTAATAGCTTTGAATTGTAATTTCATGGGCTGAATTTGAAAAATTTGTATTCACTGTAAACAGATTCATTTAACCAGACGAAGGGTTAAAATGACACAGATTAGACACACGTTAATGTGCTGAATTAAATTGTTCATTAAATTCTTTGTTAAATTCTACAAATTATTTCTACGCTTAGAAAGTTTTGACTTTGCATTTAACGAACAGTTTGTGACGCAAAATTCTTTTTAATTAGCACACGTCTGCTTTTTAATTCGTTAAAAAAAAATAAATTTTGAAGTCTCGTTTATGGTAAAAGTTACAGACGAAAATGTTCATGCGGTTAATAAATGGAATATACATCTGAACAATACGTGACCATAATTGAGAAATATTTAACGTTTTGTCGACGATGCTAGATGGCAATTCGTGGTAGGCGAGTTATG
The DNA here is from genome assembly GCA_022817665.1 of Axea sp. ZL-2020. NCBI lineage: Eukaryota > Metazoa > Arthropoda > Insecta > Hymenoptera > Scelionidae > Axea > Axea sp. ZL-2020. The sequence goes on along the minus strand of JABFOX010002580.1, from coordinate 3,917 downwards.
CGACGACAATTACTCCAGCTTGATTAATTATAGTTATCGAGTTGCAATTCCGCAAGGACGAAATAATTCTCGTGCACTTGTAGTGAGTGTTCGTTATTAATGCACGTTTTTTAACTCAGCAGAAATATCTTTTAAAATTGTGTTGCATTTCGTGTTGCAAATAAGTTTTTTTGACAAATTATGCGAAAAGAGTTTTGTTTCTGTTTTAAACATTGTAATTTGTTTAACACAAAAAAGGTTGAGGTGTTTCTTTTATCGTGCAGATATTTTTGTTATTTAAAGCAAAGTGAACTTTTCACAATGAAGTTTTCATTTGTGTGACGTTTGTTCAAAATATTTCTTCAACGGTTAGATTGAACTGACAGTAGAAAATTATCGTAATGTATTAATATATATTAGGAAAGAATGAGGTCGTGTTGGAATTTCGGAGTCACCAAATAGTCGTGGTCTTGTCGACAGGCTTGCAACAATGAACTTTTTTTCTCAATCTTCTAAACTTCAGTTGTAAGCATTGTTTCAAAATTGCTAATGGAACTTGCTCTGCTAATGGAGCAGTGGTCAGTTATAACGAATCGGAAAGTAACAGCAAGAAGAAGAATAAAAGCGATGCATGGCATTTCTATAGAAACATTTAAATTCAGAAACGTTACGAGCAATTTATTAAATGTGTTGCGCGCGAATGAATTTGTTTTGTAAAATAACAGGCTGTCGAATCGCCCGAAAACATGAGAATGTTTCTTCGGTACTGATATTTTTCACACGTGTCGAGATTTTTCGAAACACCGGGATCTGGTGTTGATGGTAGGCCAGCATACTGTTAGCAAAATATCAGTAAACGTGTCGTCTAGTTTTGGATAAGCGTTGCTCGTCCCACAAGCCTGGTGCATAGAGACACGCGATTAATTGGTGAAAATGCGAGCGTCGTAAATAGGGGGGACTTTTTCAAAAGAACGTTCGAATAGCAGAGATAATTTCATTACGCATTAAAGCGGCTCGTCCTTCTGAAGATAAATTGTGACATTATACACAGAGTGCATAACACAAATGCTCAATCAATATTGCCTGGTGAATAAACATATCACAATTATAGCAGGTGGCTCTCGTTCAGTTATTCGTTTCTGCATAATGAAATATATACTTAATAGTAGCTACGCATTTGCTGAATTTGTACGGAATAACAATCGTTAATTAAATTAATGCCTTGGCTCGGTGGTAATCGCGCGTTATTCAACGGTAATAAAAATAGATGAAATATTAATTAAGCACTCGTGGATAATTTAATCTATGAAGCGCGAATGAACTGCGTCAACAATTCCATTCGCAGTTGTTTGCACGTTGCGAAAATAAAGCACCGTGAACCGGACGTGGAGAAGGAGCGCGGCAAACACGCGAGCGAGACGCGGCGGAATGAGCCTGGAAGAAATTGAAAACGGTTGAATCGGAAATTGGACGAAACTTTCGGTGCAACTTGGCTTGTTTGGACACGAAAGAAAATCCTTGTCCAGCGTACTGGTGGCGCGGTTTACCGAGCTGTAAACTTTGCGTACGCCCGTGACGTAATTCGATGCGCGGCCGCAAACGAGTCTTCTTTAATTTATATCCAATTAAGCGGGGACTGAAAATTTGATGACTAAATAATTCGTTTAGTGATCTATAAATAAAGTTGCTTTAATTGAAACGATACACAATATTGCACAGAAATCATGACAGTTGCGAACTCTTGACGCGAGAAACAGACGGCTTTTGTGCATTGAACAAAGTTGACGTAAATTCACAGTGAAACACCGTGCTGTTGTTTTACAAAGACTTTGTTATTAGACTCGACTACATCGATTAATCGCTGTTTTACAGTGGTTCGGTATTTATTCAGTATATTGCGATTTTACAAGTCGCTTCGCCTGTTGAAGCGTCGGCTCGCTCGTGATTTTCTTTCGGACCGTCCGTTTCTCGGCGGTGCGATGTTGACGGAACGGTTGGTCGCAATTCGTTTGTCCGTAGGAGCTCTCGTCACTCTTCTCGCACGACTCGGCTGCAGTTTATCACAGACTTACGATAACTATACAACGACTAAACGGTTGCGCCAACGGGCATGCACGCAAACACTCTCTCCTCGTCTCGTCTCGTCTCGTTTCGTCTCGCTTTCTCTTTGCATACAAATATACGTACAAAAGGTTGACTTTTGTCCAAGAAGACGATTCTCTAGGTACAGAAAATAGGAACGATCTGGACCGCTTCCGGTTCGGCTACACCGGCTACGAGTGGGCGTGCAATCCAAACACGCCGGCTGGTGCTCCGGTCGACTGCTTTTAGGGCTTTCTCTCGCAAGCGAGAATTTCTTCGTCGCCTCGCGCTCGTTCGCTCGCTTTCGATGAATGCGCTTTACGCTGCGATGCGCTATCGAGCTCTATCGGAGCGTGTTTGATTATTATTAGACGTGGTTCGACGTCTTTTTTTTTCCTACGGGACATCAGAAAATAACGGCTCGTTCGTTACTCGCCGTGTCCCATTATACATAAATACAGAGACGCGTCGCTCTTTCGATTACGTTTGATCGCGCGCGGTACATTCGTTTGGTCGTGCGGCTTTATTTTTCTCCTTTTCAACCGATGCCTAGGTTTCTTCGAACTGTGCGCACGTTGGTGGTTGTTGGCTGGGGGGCAGGTACAAATGATATTGTTGATCTTGGAACGATCGAGTTTCGCTCGCGCGAAAGCGCGCCTTTTTTTCGCTCGGGTCTCTTTTGCGTGTTTCGGAACCACAGGGAAGTGCGAGGGCCAGCAAAAGGGAAGGGGCAAAAGCGTTAATTGACCGTTTAATGTGGTTATTACGGATGTGAAACAGTTGCGGTCTATCGATCGCTTTTGATCCCAATGGGACGATGGAATATGGCTCACAAATACATATCAAGCATTTCATTGATAATCGTTGGCTTATCGGGTACAATTGCGTCGACCTTTCTTAGTCGCGGTTCGGTCTGTTTTTGATTGATTATGCTGCAATGAACAGCGCGCTGTCTATTCTGTTTGTCGGCGTTATTTATGGGTCGATATGTCGCACCGAATCATTTGGCGTTCGAATTTGTGCTAACTTTGGACATTGAAATGGGAATATTCCTCGACGAACAAACTTCTAGTGGCGCTACAATTATTTTTACACTCGACAAGTCGCACACTTGTATACTTAAGACGAAAATCGCAAAATTACAACCACACAGACATGCGCGTAATAAAATTAGTCGAAATCTATACAAAACGTATTCACAGTATTGAAACCAATCGCACAGTTTCGAACGATGATATGCAACTGCGAGCTCTCGGTATCAGCCTCATAATCAATAACAAAGCTTGCGTTATTGGGATTCCGCGACAGTGACGGGCACAGTGCAACTTAATGAATGAATGAATGAATTGATTAGTTCGCGGTGATAATATTCAACTTACGGTATTTGTAGTACCGCTCTTGCGTATTTTATGCTCAAACAGAATTTTTTCCGCGAAGAATGTCAGTCGATCAAACAACACTCCGACTACTTTGCCACTCAATCTTGTTAATGGTATAATTATATTTCCACGTTAAGTATCAATAGTCGTTTTATTGTGCTTATTTATTTCATTATGTCAAATTTGTCAACAAGTTCGAAACAATAATTGCCTTTTAAATGAAGTTCGCGTTCAATCCGAAATAGGCATTATAATTCAACGGTGCAGAGTTCAGAAGTCGAAATGAGATATTTACAGAAGCGAAAAATTGAATCGATCGATTCGTTAAAGTTTATCCAAGTCGCGACACTTGCGTATAAATGATACGCCAAAGTGGCGTTGTCGCGACGGAAAAATGTTTGACAACACAGGCTTAGTTCTGTCTTTTATTCATAATGCAACTGTCCATGCGTGCGTGCGTGCGTGTGTGTGTGTGTG